>JAPUBX010004040.1:0-168802 GCA_028672205.1 Proteocephalus fallax | reverse complement strand
GACCCGGGATTCGAACCCAAGGTCATCCATTGTCACTAAAGGAACCACCCTGACACGCCATACTTCGTCGTCGCTCATCCTGAGACAATTCTCATATTTGTAGGGGGAGTATGAGATGCCCTGTTAAATGTAGTTGTTTTGTCTTCATGCGTCTTAACCCCTCCCCACCCACCAACTCTTCCCAGCTTAATCAGATTCGACCTGTTTTTAGCGTTGTCGGAGCTACGGGCTCCAAGACTTACAGAAAATCGATCGCAACTAAAAATAAGATGAGCCTATACGGACGTTTTTGGACATTGTACGAATTTACAGTGTCTTGTTCGCGACAGTAACAGTTTTTCAGGTTGTTTTTTGGATCCTTGCGGGGTCATCACCAGAACAGTGCATATTTTAAGTTCTCTACTGCAAATAACGTGGCTGGTTGTGTGCTCGACAGGCGATTGACCCTCTGAAGCAAAGAACTCCCAAAGTAATCTCGAATCAATTCTCCTTTTCCTTATGCTCTTATAACGGGTAAGAACTGGAGGAACGCACGAGGAAGATAATTTCCTATTGAATGGGTTGACTCAAATCTAAACTGACGGAAAGATCATGACTGCTGTAATGCCAGAGTTCGGCGGATGAAGAGAAACCGCCATTCTCCGTTCCTTTTCCTCTATTAGACCTAATACGCGTACGAACTGACTCTACGACTGTCTGTAAGACGTCTGAAGATTCCACACAGGTCGGGCAGACATCATTCGGGTACTCAAATGGTCTTCAGAGAATGGCCTTCTACTTAATTCTTCGCAATGCAGCCTCATTACGTTTTCCTGAGAGAAGATTTTGACACGCCGGCTATCGCTTGACTCCATAATTTCGCCTCGAGCTCAAAATCAGAATGTCCCGGCGTTATTTTTAACAGTCGGTTATCTTGGAGTGATCCATAGATTTTAAATAATCTCGTTTTCTTGTAGCCTAACCATGCTCCCCAGCCAAGAAAAGAATTAATTGCATTCGTAGTAGCTGAGATGAAAGTGATCTTGTTCAATAAAGTGTCTTTCAAGTTCGAGTTGCATTTAGAATTCCAATTAATCACCCACTTTGAATGGTAAATCGTCATCGATTTCTTGATAGATGCATAGTAGGGGGTTCAGCATTTATGATCAATCAATAATGTACACTCCTCGCGGTCGTATATTGGATGACCACTCCCATCACGTCAATTCCAGTTAATCTCTTCGAAATACCATTCAATACCCATAAAAGAACGACGGCATATCGAAATTCGGTCATTCCTGGTTTGTCTAGATTTTAAATTTCACGCGAACACGTGAAGCCAGTACTAACAAACACTGTCCGTATGCAGCATTGTTTATTGTGTTATTTTTGGTCCTCTTGGGCTCAATTATTCTTATTATTATCGTAATAATTAACAAATATGTGTGTGGCATGTGTCATCTTAGAAAGATTATCTAGATTGAGGAGTTATGAAGGGCTCTGACATTGCCCGACGAATTCAAATTTCTGGCTATATGCAATTGTTCTCTCTTTTACTCTCCCACTCTTTCCTGTCGCCGTTTCACCGCTTTGTTGATTGTTAACAAACTCATACCAACCTTTGCGGGAATTAGAAAATCACCAAATCGATCAGACCGGTGTGAAAAGCCTTATCACGGTGTACTAATTTTGATTTTTAAAAATCCGTATCTTCGTCTTATGTGAGAACATTGTTATCAGTACTTCATACCAAATCACACTCGTCAATAAATCGGGTCGTTCAGGTTAGTTCTCCAGAACACCCCCATCTTCTTGCTGTCTTTCGGTTGGTGGTGATTGCAGGTCATAAAAGCGGTCTACCTCAGCATACTCAATGCATCCATGGGCCCAGTTAACTTTTACTCACTATTGGACAGCTATCAGCCTGAATGTCGCGCAGTGTGGTACAAAGAGGGATGGTGAACGATTACTATAAGTTTCTGTACTTCCCGTTTCTGTATGGTCGCTGCTTGTTTGAAATAAATATATTGCCTCCTGCATCCTCCCCACCCTCAATATCCAAAGAATGGCGCGATTCAAGACTTCGAAGACAAGATGCCGACACAGCGGAAAATCAAGGGTCACACGCAGCCTCTCATTGGGACATTTCTCCAGCCTCTATCCTCATATTATGAAAGGGAAGCGACGCGTGCTATGCAAGAGCAGGTGGCGACTCGCAGAAAACACATGGAGAGACGGCGCTAAACATCTCGAAGATGGTGATGTCGTCCTTCCAGATCGCTGGAATTGACCAAACGAGGACAGAACTGAGACTCAATCACTAGGCTTTCATTTATGGGGAAATCCAATCAAGATGCGTCTACTCCTGGGTCACCGTTTGGTAGTCGATGGACAAGCGGGCGGGTAGTTCGCGGCGCGATTTTTTTATTTAAAAAAAACTCGTTTATCTCTACAGTTTGAAAAAAACGTTTCCCATCCTGATAAGAAAAGTTCCATTCTATTTAATCTACAGGTATGGTGATGGCCTTTCGATAAAGAAATATGGCGTCTGAAAAACGCATAGTGACATGGTATTTGCTCTAACCAACCGTAAGACATCAAAGAGATTGACGCCGGGGGAGCATGAGATGTCCTGTAAAATGTCGTTGTTTTGTCTTGATGCATCTTTACCCACACCCCCCCCCCCCCCACCAAACCCTTCCCCGCTAAACCAGATTCCGACTTGGGTCTCGGTTTGTCACGAGGCGTCGTAGCTATCGGTCTCCGAGACCTACAGAAACTGACAGAAAATCGATCGCAACTGAAAATGAGACGAGCATAAACGGGCGTTTTTGGGTATTGTATGAATTTTCGGTGTCTGAGTCCGACGGTAACCGTTTTTCAGGTTTATTTTTTGATCCTTGTAGGGTTTTCACGAGACCAATGTTTTTTTAAAGTTCTCTATTGCAAATTATGTGGTTGGTTGTGTGCTAGACAGGGAATTTTGAGCGAAGATCCCCGAGGCAACAGGTTATCTTCGAATCAATTCTCAGTTTTCTACGATTCACCCATAACTGAAAAACCAGATGACCACAGGCTACGAAGAACGTCGTCATCACGGTCCCAGAATGCTATTGAAACGGTTACGTCTGTGTCAAATGGATGCTTGCGTCGCCCAACTAAGAATACCCGCATCAATTACTTTGTTAATCAATTCATTTATTTCATACTTTGTTATTAAATACTGTTCATCTCATGAAATGCATCTGGATAACTACACTGGGCAGATAGTTCGAATCCGGGTGCCTCACCAATACAGGGGCGCTGGTAACCACCACACCATCGGCAAGTGAAACTCCAGGGGAGATAAAAAGGAGTCGATTTCCTACACCGCCTGGCAGCCTCCACGCAACTGCGCCCGGCTTATGATTGGTGGCTCGACCTGCCATTAATTTCAGCTGATTGACGGCCTTTGAATGTCTCAGTCCATGTCAATTTGGCATTGGATAGTACGGAGAATTGAGAATGAGCGAGAACCTGAGGCGACGGACGTAGGCATTGCACCCACTCTCAACTTTCGGCGTTTCGTCAATCTGTTCATTGTTGACCTCGGAGTCCATGGTAATCTCATACCGCCTTTCGATCGGGCGCTGTTTGGACGCGAGCCTTAAACGGCATTAAGAAATCACCAAATCGACCTGGACTGTGTGAAGATGCTGTTGTGATTTAATTCTTTTCTTATGTGAGAACCTTGTTATCAGTACTACAAAGCTGGCAGGCGGCCATGCATTTTAAATTAAATTTTTATCAAGCAGACTTACCTAAAGGTTCTAACAATTCCCCTCCTGCCGGAGTATTAACTGGCTTCATTGCACCCCACACGTTTTCGCCCCAGGTCTGGTTCCAATCATCATTCGAATTAAAGAGAGCATAGTTAATTCATTTTTTGCCTTCGTTCTATTTGCCACAACACCCTTTACAATCGTCAGCTTTTGAATTGACCGACGGAAGGATTAAATGTTCTCAGGCGGGGGTTAATTGACTTTCTAGTGACGAGGTAATCGCCACCACCAATCCATGAGATTTTGTCAATTCCTCTGTCACACAGCCCAATGTTAATTTTGTTTCGATAAAGGTTACCCATGGCTACAATATCGTTTAGCCATTGCGACGTAGCTTAGAAGAAGATTTTTTAAATGGGAAGAAAGTAATAAGATGAAGGTGTTCCCGGGAGTTGACTTGAACAGCCTCCTTTATTAGTAGACGCGATTTGGCTAGGGACAGTAAGGCCATCCGGAAAATAAGGGAATTTGTGGGCGTCAACGGGGAAAGCGAAGTGGTGACCCCTTAACCCGGCGTGGTTGTCTGTTCTTTACGGGAATTAATACAAAATCCTTATCACGGTGTGATAATTTTAATTTAAAAAAATCCGTATATTCGTCTTGTGTGAGACCTTTGTTATCAGTACTTCTAAGTTGGCAGACAGTCGCATATTTGAAAGTAATGGTTTTAAGAAAAAATAACTTTAATTCCTCCGACCTATTTTTTCAAGGTTCAAACAGCTCATCGCCTTCCAGAGGACTAGATGGCCCCATGGATGGCACGGTAGCATCCTGGCGTGTTCGATCCTTGTTCTGAAAGCTAGCGTCGGTCGGTAGGGCCAAGTGTGGAGTAAACCACCTAAATAAATTATAATTAAATCTTCGAATAAACTTTTGAACGAATTTGAGTCGTATTTTGTAACTGTCATCTTACTATCGATTAATGGGGTCTTTGTTTTAACTCGAGGGGGTTTCGGATCGGTGTCTGGGACTTCTACCCGCAGCACGCCCGTATTAAGTCGGTTTGTCCGTGACTAATTGTGTTTATTTGTTTCGAGACAATGTCAAAAACCGATGGCTTGCAGTGCAAAAAGAGGCTCCTGTCTAGAAGAACCGTTTCTACGAGGAAGTCGACCAGAGAAGGTCGACCTGTATTTTCTTCGCGCGACAATACGAACGGTGACGAAAATACGTCGATAAAGGAGCAGCTCCGTCTGCTGACGGAGCAAATGGCGAAGATACTGGCCGTAACGCAAGACCAAATTCAGGAGACAGAAGGTCCGCCGAGTATCTCCGTCGTCGAGCAAGAAAGAAGGTCTATTACCCCCGATATTTCCCCCATGGCGTCTCATCGAACTCCGTTGACCCAAGTCCCTGCAACGTCCCGGTAAACTCAATCTCCCTCGATGTAGCTCCTCCTCCCGTTCACTCCAAGGTCTAAGCAGATTCGGATCTCGTCCTGGTTGCAGCCGCGGCTGTTGTGGAACCATTCGATTTGCCAAGAAAACTCTATTATTTGTATTAATCCCTAGTGTGGGTTTTTTTTGCTTAAGGTGCAGACAGAACCACGTATATCTGTAAAATCGGGTCGGATAACCCACGTTTTGTATCCCCCATGGACCGTCATCAAACGCACACACCTGCTCGCAATCGGCCCAAAGCCCTGCATTCATACCAAATCACACTCGTCAATAAATCGGGTCGTTCAGGTTAGTTCTCCAGAACACCCCCATCTTCTTGCTGTCTTTCGGTTGGTGGTGATTGCAGGTCATAAAAGCGGTCTACCTCAGCATACTCAATGCATCCATGGGCCCAGTTAACTTTTACTCACTATTGGACAGCTATCAGCCTGAATGTCGCGCAGTGTGGTACAAAGAGGGATGGTGAACGATTACTATAAGTTTCTGTACTTCCCGTTTCTGTATGGTCGCTGCTTGTTTGAAATAAATATATTGCCTCCTGCATCCTCCCCACCCTCAATATCCAAAGAATGGCGCGATTCAAGACTTCGAAGACAAGATGCCGACACAGCGGAAAATCAAGGGTCACACGCAGCCTCTCATTGGGACATTTCTCCAGCCTCTATCCTCATATTATGAAAGGGAAGCGACGCGTGCTATGCAAGAGCAGGTGGCGACTCGCAGAAAACACATGGAGAGACGGCGCTAAACATCTCGAAGATGGTGATGTCGTCCTTCCAGATCGCTGGAATTGACCAAACGAGGACAGAACTGAGACTCAATCACTAGGCTTTCATTTATGGGGAAATCCAATCAAGATGCGTCTACTCCTGGGTCACCGTTTGGTAGTCGATGGACAAGCGGGCGGGTAGTTCGCGGCGCGATTTTTTTATTTAAAAAAAACTCGTTTATCTCTACAGTTTGAAAAAAACGTTTCCCATCCTGATAAGAAAAGTTCCATTCTATTTAATCTACAGGTATGGTGATGGCCTTTCGATAAAGAAATATGGCGTCTGAAAAACGCATAGTGACATGGTATTTGCTCTAACCAAACGTAAGACATCAAAGAGATTGACGCCGGGGGAGCATGAGATGTCCTGTAAAATGTCGTTGTTTTGTCTTGATGCATCTTTACCCACACCCCCCCCCCCCACCCCCACCAAACCCTTCCCCGCTAAACCAGATTCCGACTTGGGTCTCGGTTTGTCACGAGGCGTCGTAGCTATCGGTCTCCGAGACCTACAGAAACTGACAGAAAATCGATCGCAACTAAAAATGAGACGAGCATAAACGGGCGTTTTTGGGTATTGTATGAATTTTCGGTGTCTGAGTCCGACGGTAACCGTTTTTCAGGTTTATTTTTTGATCCTTGTAGGGTTTTCACGAGACCAATGTTTTTTTAAAGTTCTCTATTGCAAATGATGTGGTTGGTTGTGTGCTCGACAGGGAATTTAGAGCGAAGATCCCCGAGGCAACAGGTTATCTTCGAATCAATTCTCAGTTTTCTACGATTCACCCATAACTGAAAAACCAGATGACCACAGGCTACGAAGAACGTCGTCATCACGGTCCCAGAATGCTATTGAAACGGTTACGTCTGTGTCAAATGGATGCTTGCGTCGCCTAACTAAGAATACCCGCATCAATTACTTTGTTAATCAATTCATGTATTTCATACTTTGTTATTAAATACTGTTCATCTCATGAAATGCATCTGGATAACTACACTAGGCAGATAGTTCGAATCCGCGTGCCTCACCAATACAGGGACGCTGGTAACCACCACACCATCGGCAAGTGAAACTCCAGGGGAGATAAAAAGGAGTCGATTTCCTACACCGCCTGGCAGCCTCCACGCAACTGCGCCCGGCTTATGATTGGTGGCTCGACCTGCCATTAATTTCAGCTGATTGACGGCCTTTGAATGTCTCAGTCCATGTCAATTTGGCATTGGATAGTACGGAGAATTGAGAATGAGCGAGAACCTGAGGCGACGGACGTAGGCATTGCACCCACTCTCAACTTTCGGCGTTTCGTCAATCTGTTCATTGTTGACCTCGGAGTCCATGGTAATCTCATACCGCCTTTCGATCGGGCGCTGTTTGGACGCGAGCCTTAAACGGCATTAAGAAATCACCAAATCGACCTGGACTGTGTGAAGATGCTGTTGTGATTTAATTCCCAAAAAATAGTATTTTTCTTATGTGAGAACCTTGTTATCAGTACTACAAAGCTGGCAGGCGGCCGTGCATTTTAAATTAAATTTTTATCAAGCAGACTTACCTAAAGGTTCTAACAATTCCCCTCCTGCCGGAGTATTAACTGGCTTCATTGCACCCCACACGTTTTCGCCCCAGGTCTGGTTCCAATCATCATTCGAATTAAAGAGAGCATAGTTAATTCATTTTTTGCCTTCGTTCTATTTGCCACAACACCCTTTACAATCGTCAGCTTTTGAATTGACCGACGGAAGGATTAAATGTTCTCAGGCGGGGGTTAATTGACTTTCTAGTGACGAGGTAATCGCCACCACCAATCCATGAGATTTTGTCAATTCCTCTGTCACACAGCCCAATGTTAATTTTGTTTCGATAAAGGTTACCCATGGCTACAATATCGTTTAGCCATTGCGACGTAGCTTAGAAGAAGATTTTTTAAATGGGAAGAAAGTAATAAGATGAAGGTGTTCCCGGGAGTTGACTTGAACAGCCTCCTTTATTAGTAGACGCGATTTGGCTAGGGACAGTAAGGCCATCCGGAAAATAAGGGAATTTGTGGGCGTCAACGGGGAAAGCGAAGTGGTGACCCCTTAACCCGGCGTGGTTGTCTGTTCTTTACGGGAATTAATACAAAATCCTTATCACGGTGTGATAATTTTAATTTAAAAAAATCCGTATATTCGTCTTGTGTGAGACCTTTGTTATCAGTACTTCTAAGTTGGCAGACAGTCGCATATTTTAAAGTAAATGGTTTTAAGAAAAAATAACTTTAATTCCTCCGACCTATTTTTTCAAGGTTCAAACAGCTCATCGCCTTCCAGAGGACTAGATGGCCCCATGGATGGCACGGTAGCATCCTGGCGTGTTCGATCCCAGTTCTGAAAGCTAGCGTCGATCGATAGGGCCAAGGTCTAAGCAGATTTGGATCTCGTCCTGGTTGCAGCCGCGGCTGTTGTGGAACCATTCGATTTCCCAAGAAAACTCTGCAATTATTATGATTATTAATGAATCCATGGGCCCAGTTAACTATTACTCACTATTGGACAGATATCAGCCCGAATGTCGCTCAGTGTGGTCCAAAGAGGGATGGTGAACTATTACTATACGTTTCTGTACTTCACGTTTCTGTATGGTCGCTGCTTGTTTGAAATGTGTTGATAATGAATGGCGCTTCATTCGCTAACCGGACCACGTGTTTGTTTGTCTTTGTGGATTTATATGTTTAATTCAATTTATTGAGGTCACTACTTCTGTGGATTAATTATGAACAGATAATTCGCGGTTATAGATATAAATTTGTAGTAGACATTCTATTGGTCATCGAGTTTTTGTTTAAGTGACGTTTTATTTGGCAGAGAACCCTTGAGGGTCAAGGTGTTAGGACGCGATACATTGTCTTTAGAGCGTGCCGTAAAATGTGAAGACTTGCTAAAATGTACGATCTAGGAGACAAAGACCGGTGTAAATCGTCGGAAAGAAGTGTTTCCCTTCGAAAATCGAAATTCGAGAAGACAACCCGAAAGGAACGACGAGTTTTCGGACCGCCTCGCCGTTTCTCGACCAAATAATTTGGGCGATGTACGATGAATTTAGTTTAAATTAGTACTGAATCCATTCTTTTTCACCCTCTTCATATAACAATAGCTATTGTTGTGTGTCCTTTTGTGTACGTATTATTGCTGCATTATGTGTATTTTGTCCTGTCTATCAATTTTAAGTAAATGAGTTTGTAAGGTATATTATTTGTTCCGCCAAGACGTGGTCGGGTCATGCGTTTCGTATATATTCATTCTGCCTGTCGATCTGAACCTGCGAGATAAAAACGTTCGCTTTTCCGTTTGGTTGATGTTTGTTTGAGTGCTCTGGTTGTAGATCCCTTTCAGGGAGAGCATTTTTTTAATTTTTTCCTCAACCATTGGCGTAGATTTCTTAATATTGGCTCTGACCTTAATCTGGCCCTTTCACACCAGAACGCACAAACGAGGGCGCACTCAACCGGAAGTGGCTCAGATCACGCGTCCCCCCATGCCACATCGTGCACCTCAAGGTCATATCCATGTACTGATCTCTTGGTTTACATGTTCCCACCCCCTTCTTGTCTGACAGTCTTGATTGGCCCGAACGCTGTCGAGGGTCAAATATCGTCTGACGAAACACGAGACAATGAGGTCACAGACACTGGAGTGTTGCCCTTGGCTGAGATACAGATTCCTGAGGAATAAGCTTGCGGTGCCACCCATGTTGGCCTCGCTTGGGAGTTTAACCCAGGCCTCCTATCAACGGATGTTGACCACTACATCATCAGGGCACACTGGGGCACGGATCTCGTCGACCAAACGGCAGTGATTCGGTTTTAAATATTCGAATGCTCTGAGAGAAATCACCGTTAAGGTTTCTTATTTTCCCTTTGTCGATAAATCTGTAGAACCGATTCGGAAATCAATTTTTCTTTCTTATTTAATTTCTCGTGGCTGGTAGAATGGTTAACCGAAAAGGCGAATGACGGTTCATTCGTTCACTGATTTGTGTTGGTTTATTTGAGCTTCAGGGATTCCTGTAAAATACAGCGACCTGTCGGCTGCCGGGTGGTGGCGGAGGCAGGCTGCTGCATCATCCGTAATTTAATTTTAAACCGCCTCGAGTTTCATGCGTTGAATGACGATGATGATGATACTGCAGAGGCGGCGGCCACTTGCACGTCTTCTTCGGATTGCTCTGCCGGGATGGTCGTCATCTGTTCAACATTCGTCGTAGAAATGTCATCCTGGAACATGGAGACCGCCCCACAAAACGAACCGCTGATATGCTGCGTATTTGTGCTGCAAATAGCCACGGGCGGAAAAATCGATGTTACTCTCAGGTGTGATTAAAGTTGATTAGTTCGTTAAACGAATCACCGAAACTCCACGCATCTAGTGAAATGAGAATCTCGTAGTAGACGTGAAGATATAGAGAGGAAAAAAACATGTTGTGATCAGCACAAGTTGGCAGTGTACATATCCTCCCGGATTCTCATTAACATAGGAACACGGGTTAGCCAATATTGTTTCCTATGCGAAACGGATCCTTAAAACGGCAGTAAGGTAGCCTACTGAACTGTTCATCTTTTATGTATGCCTATTTTTACTGCTGAAAGTTTTGGTCCTCTACAATTATTATTATTATAAAGCTGGCGGCATTTTCTTTTTGCATTATTTTTGCAAATCTCTGAGGTCTTGTGAGCTTATGTCAAGTACACGTGTGCCGCAATCAATCTATTGAATTGGTAGAATTCACGACGATTAACATGCTGCACATTCGAGTGCAACTGAATGCTTGAGTAACTACAGGAAGAAATGACTCATTTAAAAAAAAAAGTAACTGTGACAATAAAATAGGAAATTAACATAATATTCATATAAATATATATTATATTCACATAAATATTCAAATTCGATCGGCAGTAATCGTTGTTTTTTTTAAATATTCTAATTGGAACAGGAAATTCCTTATTTTGATATGAAATCGGTTTGGTGATGATTTAACCAATCAAAGTATGCCATGGTCGTGTCGTGGCATTTCATGATAAATCTGTTGATTAATTTTGTTAAACCGCGTTGGCTTTTCGAATTAGTACGTGCATTGGAATAGTTACTCCTATTCGAATCACATCGAGAATATGCCGCCTATACTACACTTGACTTTTCCAAGGAATTACAATTCATACTTATATATAATCAGTAGTTATTTTACACATTTATAACACTTCCGGTTCAGCAAGGTCTGATACAATAGATGGTGAAACTGCTTATTCACTGACCTTTTCCCGGAGAAAACTAAGTCCAGATCTTTTTGTTGGTCAGTTTTCGCAATCGGACCGAAACGAATGACATTGCCAATTACCATAGTTACCGTGGCGTTCTCCACTGTGACTGCGCCAATAAATGGCTTCAGACACGTTATGGATAGAGCTTTTAAATGGTCGCCATTCCTCGTTTGCCAAACGCTATATATCTCGTTGTCATTTCGTGTCAACTTATACTGAATCTTCCTTATCGTCAGAATACAATTTTCCACAAAATTTGAAAATGGCTAAGAAGACGACAGAATGAATCAAGGGATTAATCGTTTGCAAATGCGTGTCTCTGTAAAAAGTACAACGCTGATCGGGAGAAATGCGAAGAGCGACTGTTCGAATCGACCGCTGGCGCCCTTGATTCGTCCATCGAGGCAGTCGGGGTAGAGGGCACGGCGACGGGTTTTTGCTCTTCCATCGAAGACGAGGATCCGGTCTCTGTAGCAGGTGGCCTTGGTTCTTCCGTCGACGGCTATTCGGCCACCAACGTGGCCAACACCGCGGACATCTCTCTCATCTTGGCCGAGAGAGTCGCGAACGATGTTTCGTCTCCTAATGGCGTCTCGGGTAGAGGAGAAGGGTAACCGGGCGTCGATAGAACCCGGCCGGGAACTTGGTAGTTCCTATTGCGTGGTCGGGATGATCTTTCGCGTGTCATCTTCAGAGTGCCGAAAATCACCAATCAGAGACCTCTGAAACTCAAAAGTCCAAAATCCCGCGTCCTTGGTTTTTCACACCTCGACCTTCATTTTGGTGGACTAAAACAAACTTGCTATACGATTAACCTTTTTATTTCGTGATTTCACAATCACTAACGGAGAGTTCATAATTATTTCAGTCTCCCGCTCTTTGAATCGGAAATATGAATGTCGAAATATTTGATCCTCGTGACATTATTACAGCGAATAGCATTTTTATAAGTCGTTTTGAGCTAATTTATTGGATTGCTGTCGGAACAATATGCGTTTGTCTACCTTTGAGGTCTTATTTCCCGTTTAATATTGTTTTCGATAGAAAACTGCTGTACGTTTAAATGCGTCTTTGTTTCGCTATTTGTTTAATAGTATCAATTACAACAGCGATTTTGGAACCGTTGGACAGAGTAGGTATTGTGTCTCGGAGTCTGATAATACGTGTGACTGCGTCTCCTGTAGGGATGAGTCTACGTGTGTCGAATAAAAGGTGTTCTCCTTAGATATGGAAGGGTTACGCATCCAAAAATAGGCCCTGAGAATAATCGATAAAAACGTAAAGGTCAAGATGAGTTGGGGTTCCACAATGAGGTTTTTGTCTGCGTTGTTATGGCTTCCATGGTTGATAAATGGGGTTTCAATAGGCGAATCGTTTTCACATGGTAAATCGCCCTATTTACGTTCTGCGAAAACTGAATGTTTGGGTAAAACTCTGACATAAAGCCGCAGAATATACTCTAGTACTAAAAAAAAGCCAGGGCCGAGAATATAAAGTTGAAAAGGGCGCGCATTAAAACAAAAGACTGTGATTCGTGTAACAGGCAATGCGTTCGCTTGAAGACTGCGCAAAAGTGACTTCCGGAGTCGCCGTTTAGCGAAATTTGCATCGCAAAAAATAACCCGTCGCATATTTAGGTCAATTTGTACGACGACAGGAGTCCACGAGGACCAAAACCTTCGGCAGTGGGCCATAGACAGAGATACAAATCCAAATTCGCGTGGATACGCCGGTTTCATGGGGCCTGGGGATGACGATACTTGGGAATATTTTAACATCATTTAAAATTCCTATTTTTTGTCTGGGGTTATCACTGAAGCATAATAACTAATATAACAAGGACCAAAATGTGGAATAATACGCTACAGTAAAGGGATAATCGGTTTATCCAGAATAATTAAGCGAGGGCCAGTTTGCAGGCCCAAGAAGCCCCCAATCACCTCGCTAGATGGATGATTATAGTGGTGCGGCATGTCGTTAGGTGACATGCCGCAATTAAAGTAAAAAGCACATGATAATTAGTTTCAAAAAACCCGCTTGTGTGGCCCTCGGACTACTTTTCGGGCACGAATAAAGGGTTATAAACTAATTCTAGCGAACTGGAATGTAGTAACCCAATTGCAGCTTACCCGGAAAACCCCTTTTCCATCAACAGGTTACAATATTTGAATGTTGTGATTTAATTCACAGGACGACACAATAGTTAAAGCCCTGAGTGCAGTTCTCCAACGGAAACCCCTGAACAAAGTGGATACATTAAAGCCCCTCCCCCGACGATCACATCTCCGCCGAGCGTAGTGGCGTGCGCTTGTAATCTAGCAACCTGGAGGCCGGGTGGCGGAAACTGTCGCGCGCGCGTTATGGACAAGGCCTTCTAAGGCCGCCATTACCTCGTTGTTATTTCCCCCATTCCTGTTAAACATCAAAATGCTGAAAGTTCTGGTCTTTGTGACCTTAATAAAGCGTGAAAATTATTAAAAAAAAAAAAAAAAATATCTTAAGGAGAAACTTGACTGAGGTCGATAAATGCAAGCAACATCCAGGAGAAAAATAAACAAGCCTGGCTTTATTCAGAAGTTATATTATGAAGATATACATGAGTTTGTACAGGCTTCTGGACAAATCACAGCAACCAGAATTTCTGATTCCTATTAGTTATGCTTCCCTTTTTCCTTGGTAGCTTTGAAAGGAACGTCCGATGGCCCGTACTAAAATGAATGTTAGCACATAAAATATTATCTACGTTGTCCCAAAATGATTTCAAGTCTTTTTTCATGGCATAAGCGTCTTCGCCGTCAGCGTAATATTTTGGCTCGATTTCATAAATCCTCAAAACGTGAATAAGGAAAATGCAGCTTACTGAAAACCCAGCGTCTTTTTATAAAGTGTCAAAGCCGCCCTATTACTTTTTCGAACATGGAGCGAAACGTAACGAGCCTGGAAATTCTCCACCATAGCCCGCGATGCCAAGTTCATTAGAGTTCTTGCCAAGCCCAAGCGGCGGTGGCTTCGCTTAACTGCAAGAGACGTAATATGACCATAAGGCGAATCATCTGGATCTTCTTCCCTAAAAAACTCGTAAGGAAAAAATCTAAAGTACATTTTCGCAAGAACATATCCAACGATTTCACCGCAAGCTTCTTCGGCAATATATGACAATTGAGGCCATGAGAGACCATGGTAAAAGTAGTACTTCATCACATAATTTTCTGGAAGACAGTCCAGATTGCAGTCGCGCATGCCAAGGAGATCATCTGGCTAATTTCATTAAATTATAGACGAAAAGGCTTACTCTGGCGTTTCTGATGTTCATCGCGAGGAATTTAACAATTGCGGCGTCTTGATAGATATTTAAAACAACAAAGTATGATACGATGTTTTGATTAATAAAAAGAGCGCTTTCAATATGAGCGTGAACGAAAAGTGGCTTCATACTATGTTCTGTATTATATTTAAATGCATAATCCGTGTTTTTGGTCGAAAATATTATGAGTGATGCAGAATCAATAACAGAATATAATGAACCCATGACCCTGTCTTCCCCTATAAGGCACGATTTCAATGCCGAAAGAGGTGTCCCGATGATTTAATGCCTGAACCTTCAAGAGCCTGTAGTTTTTGAAGTAGTTGATACATGGGATCGGGAGGCGTGTCGATTGTGGTACCATGGGATGTTAATCATATTGGCAGGAATCGTTCCGGTGGCGTCACACCATGCTTCTGCTTTTGTATTAAAACGGCGTAGGCGAGTCTTTGGTGTTTTTCGTTACCTTGATCATCAATGTTTGCAACCGAAACAATAAAACCATAGCGGTGCGGGCTTCCCAGAAAATTCCGTGTTTGGCTCAAGCGACTTGTCTTCTTCGGCTATTTATCCTAATGTTTTAGAATCATTCTGTAGAAGTAGAGAACGATTACTACGAAATTAATGTCTTCACATTTTTGGATGGGTGTTTTTTGTTTGAAATATGTTGATAACGAATTGGCGTGTCATTAGTTAACCGGACTGTTTGTTTGTTTGAGATTCAACGAACGGACCAGTCCGGGCGAATAAAGTGTAGAAAAGAGCGGGAATTGGAGCCTCGATAGTCTCGCTCTTTTTTTAATGCTGAACGTTTTGGTCCTCGTGACCTCAATAAAGCCACTACAATTACCTTCAAACCGCGGCTAAGAATAATCCGGCTCATTTATCCCCGTTCCTCTGACACGTTCCAAAGGTAAGTTGATTTTTACCTTTTTATAAGTAAATAATTGGATAGTGATTCCAACCTTTTACGCATACCAGTACAATTAACGATGACAAAGGTTTAAAAATAAGTGCCGATTGAATTTGACTTCAGCGAGTTTACAGTATATTTTAATTATATAAAATATTTTTTTATATCATTATTTAAAATATTTTATCGTGATTGTATCTATGTATTGTTTAATAGGCAAAATATTTCTATTCGACCTACCATTGTGTTTAAATTATCTGATAAAGGGTTGTTTTATTTAGTTGTAATAGATCCATCCAATTAGAATTAACTTGTCTATTTAGCCTTAACACCCATGCTTTTTAGATTTAATTATATTTCAAAAGTCAATTTTTACAAAACACGCCCTTTTGTGCACTACACCAATGCTTGGGTAAAATAATCATTATGATTTACACGAATTCAGTTGAAATTAGATGATGGATTAAGACTGTCTTTGGAAAATAAATGGAAAAATAACGTCCAATGTCCTTGCAGCAAGACAAATATCACCAGCGGCAAGGTATCCAGCAGTGGTCGTATGTTATTTAAAATATCTAGGCTGCTTTTATATTACCAATGTTTCCGTATCCGTCGGGGCGCCTGCACATGGGTCATCTTCGTGTTTATGTTGTGACTGACGTTCTAGCGCGATTTAACCGCATGTTGGGATGCGACGTTATTTTTCCAATGGGGTGGGATGCTTTCGGTTTGCCCGCCGAGAACGCAGCAATCGATCGATCAGTTTTGCCCTCAGATTGGACATATAAGTTAGCCGTTTGTTTTTCTACTTTAATTCGCTAGAAACATCCAAAGTATGCGAAAACAGCTTACAGACGATATGGTTTTGTCAATTGACTGGTCTCGGGAATTCGCCACGTGTGATTCTCGTTATTATAAGTGGACGCAGTGGATCTTTGTAAAGCTGTTCAAAGCCGGACTCGCATATCGACGCCTTGCCGTGGTGAATTGGGATCCAGTTGATAAAACGGTTCTTGCAAATGAACTCATCGATTCTAAAGGCAGATCTTGGCGGTCGGGTGCGCTGGTTGAAAAACGAGCTATGCGCCAATGGTACTTCCGGACTCTTGCTTATGCTGAGGTACTTCCTGTTTTTTGTGAATAACAAAAATACTTTTGATGGGTGCAGCATTTCGATCGCGCATCTGGATGTATTTTTCGATGTAAATCAATATATTTCATCTAATACCTATTCGTTACAATCAAATATGCACACCACTTAAATTGATGCAATATTTTATTTGTGCTTTATAGTCTCTCCGAGATGGCCTAGAAGACATAAAAAATCAACAATGGCGTGACGTCATTCAGATGCAACAGGGCTGGATTGGCTCCATGGATGGATATGCCCTCGAATTCGACCTTGAATTTCATGCTCCTGACGAAAACCTTAATGGCGAGCGTTTGTCTGTTTTCTCTAGACAGCCAGGTCTTGCCACATCAGGTGCCGTCAATTTCGTTTCCGTAGGGCCTCAGAGCATGTACTGGAACGAACGATTTAGACTGGTGCGTCACTACAAATTTACGTTTACTTGTGTCTAATAAGTAGAATGCGCTGTTTAATTTGTTTTAATGTTTTAGCCGAACGCTCAGCGAGGTGGCAATGGTTCGCGCAAACTTATAATGACCACCACAACAAACGGGAAATTGTGTATTTGTCCAGCTTCGGAGTGTAATCCTTGGCCGGAGCGATTAAATATTAGCGTGAAACAGTTACTCTACGATCGGTGGGTACCTCTGGTCTATGATCCTCATTTGAAAGTCAACGTTGAATACGAATCGGCGATTGAACTTGGTAGGCCAGTGGCCGAGGCTTTATTGTTTATTGGTTGAATAGGCATACCCAGCATGATTCAGCGTCACCGAGAGATATCCGATTATCTTGAACTTTTGTCCCCCGACGCCGAAATTGACAGAAACTGCCCAACTGCCATAAAAATAACGTCAAGTCCTGTGCATGAAGTAAGCGATACGTTGATGAGAGGAACTTATGCTAGTCTCTTTAACTATAAGACACGAAAGGTCATCTTCGGGCATAGAAATACTTATCTATTACAAAAATAAATATTCACCGTTTGAAAATAGCCCACCCCCTCCTCTTCAGTTCCATCAATGCTCAAATGGAGAAAAGGACTCATCGTTATCAAAATTTCGTTAGCCCGAAACAATCGAATTACCTCCGAACAACACGTTCTTTTCTCTTTCTCCCTCTCCTTTCTACTCATCGAATTAAATAAGCAATTCCGCCACAGCGTCTCCCTCCGTTTTATAAAAAAACTTTATCTAGATCACTGTTTGCGCATTAATTACTTTGTGGAGAATCAACGGGCTTTGTTTTGTTTGGCTACTTTTAGTTCGTGGGTCTCTCTCTCGACAAGGCGGATGCTCTGGCCGTGCAGAAACTGAAGGTTGTTTCTCGGGTTGATTGGAAGCTTTTTATTGACGGAAAAAACCTAAGAGTAGAGGTCACATGGTTGGTATTCAAACTTTCAAGTTCGGATTTATTTTTAAAATTCAAATCAAACACCCATTTTGAATGGAAAATCTGCATATCTCTATTGATATGTATATATTTGGTAGTAATTTGGTCTGTAATTCATGGATGGTGCATTGGAAATTTCCACCACCTGCCTGCTTACAGATGTCGATTCTTGTGGTGAAATGTTCCATCCAATTTCGGCGTTATTAGGGCTCCACATGACCAAAATGCACACCAAACAGTAACACGGGAGGAATGTGAAGGCTTCTCAACATATTTTTCTTGCCGTGGGTTTTTCCAATGGCAGAATACGGCAATTCTCCGTTTGTCTGTGCACCCATTTAAATGGAAATCAGCTTCGTCCAAACAAAACCATTCGATTGTTCTCTCCCAAAGAATCGATATCAATCTGTACGCGTGCACCCTTGCGAAATTTACAATACATCATTTATGATATTGAATAGGGGAACCTCTACTATCTATACCAATAAATTGATTAACTTGGTGTTTCATTTGGATTTGATAACGAAAGAACCAGTTTAAGGAATGGTAATGCCAACGCATATAATGTAGCTGCAGTGAATGTAATTAATGATGTACGTGTATCGGCGAATTTTCGTATTATTCTCTAACACAAACCATTTTTCGTAGGGCTCGAGCGAGTATCGATTGTACCGGTGTAGCCAGCACCGACGGGATTGGTCGGTTTCGCGTCAACGCTATTGGGCCACCCCGATTCCACTCATTCACTGCGCCAGGTGTGGGGTAAGTCACGCGAATTTCGGAGATAATTGACGGAGGGATTGTGAAATTCAATTAATTTGCCAACAGGCTCGCTTGTGAGGAGGGGGGGGGGGTATATAAATCCGCCCCCTCCACACGCCCAAATGGTCCTTACAGGTTTTTAAATTGATTTAACTGTAATTGAATAGGTGGGAAAGAATTTTATGTCCTTTGTTTATCCTAAAAACGAAGTCATTGCTCGTGGGTAAGCTGCTAAACAAAATATAGCTCTCCAGATTCGTGGTTTTCAGTCCCTTGGGAAGGGTGGCAACAAATGAGAAGAGTACCATTTTAGCTTGTCCCGGAGTCCCAGAGAAGACGTGTGGCCCGGCCTCGCGAGATCTACAAAAGGGAATCCTCTTGTTTGGGGGACGGTTGGTAATTGTCAATTTTTCGGTGCAGGGGGGTGGGGTATCGTGAGATCGCCGGTCTACAAAGAAGGAGTCTGGAGTTTGATGTGACACCGGTTTGTCCTAGTAGAGAAACACCGGAAACGTGGATGGTGGCGTTGAGGACGTCACCCATCCCAGATGTCTATTATTTCTAAACGTAAATGTCATCGATGAAGCTGGCTTATCCTCCACGTAGAACGAATGTGGGCATTATTGGATCATCGATTCTTCTTTTCAAACACAATTAGACTGTGGTGAGAGGAGGGAGTGGTCTGTGCGAGATCTATCGTCGATTTCAACGACAGGGTTTCTGGGCCTGAAGGCCGAAGATGAGGAAGATCAGGAGACGGAAGTAGCCAGTGGGTGAGGAGAAACGGGAGGAGGACGATGGGAGGGGTTTAAAATGGGGGGGGGGCATTATTGGATATTTGGATCTTCTTTTCCATCACCAATCAACGGGTTGGAGGGTGGAAGGGGTTTAGCCTCCGATGACACTTCGATCGATATAAACGGTTGGTACATTGTTATCAGTGCTACTTCGCGCAGATGGATTGCTTGCCCGAGTTCCTGCGAGACATATATATATATATATATATAAGGGGTTTGCGCTTGGCCAATTGAACAAAATTCACTCGAAATTCGGTGGTAGTTTCATCGGAGACTGCGGGAATTAACGCAAACCTGAGGCAATCAAAATCGACTAATGTTGGTGTAATTATCTAAAAATATGAACATAAAAGCCGAGGAATACCAAAAATCGACACATCGGTTCTTTTCAATATCGGCTGACATATTCGAGTCTAGAATTTCCGTGATTAGGGATGGAATATAATAATAATAATAATATGTTAAGCGGTTTATTGTGGTCACGAGGACCGAAAAGTCAGCGTAAATTATACATAAGTAACGAAAACTGTCTTTTAGTTCCTGCTTCGGGTGAAAACTAAAAATCGGAACAAATAAGGAGTGACAGAAATGCTGTCACTCCTTCCTGTAGGCATTGAACGGTATTTCCGGTGTGATAATCGAGGGTTGTACTGCTAGAGGATTGGCGTTGAGTGATGGCCTATTGGGTGGAGAGCATAGGCAAGCTACTAGAAAACGAGATTATTTTAACAGTCGGAACATCCGATGCCAGGGAAAATCACTGGGAACAATATACAATAATGGGATGTGTACAGGCGTGGACAGGTCTTTCTAATGTTTGAGCTTGGTCCATGTCTCCTGAAACGGCGAACTAAGAAACAGAGGCGACGTCATTTACCGCTGACTTTAGGATGAGTTTCAAGACGTCAATTTTTTGCTGCTTTTTGTTCGACAGAATTCAAATAACACCGTTTGATGTTGGTGATAATCTGACATGGAAAGAGAGTAGTCTTACGAAGAAGAAGAAGCAGGGGTGTGTTTCGACTAAATTGAACAGGCCTAACGGGCTGTGACCAGCGACCAAGGAGATAAACGTGCAAAATAACGGTACCTCGAGGGTGTCAAATATGCCAGGGAACGTTAGGTTGAGACCTTTAGTGGCTTTACTTAGGCATTCAATTCCGCGTTTGCTGCTGCACAGTGATTCATTTCAGGGGCCGCATCACGTGGATGGCTCTGGTTAGCTATTATATTGCGGAAAGTTGCAGCAGTCCGCCTGCAAATTGGTTCGAGCGTTGGCGAGTTAAGGGGCGATGATTTTGACAATTGTTTTCTCAAGCATCACTTTTTACTCCGAGAAACTGCCGCATCATCTCCCTGGGGAGAAAACATGTCAAAGGACCAGCTTCAGTGATCAGTTTTAGTGATAACGAATGCATTAGCGCGGTTCTCTGTCATTTGCGCGCGGGTTTGGGGGTGAGGGGCATCGCGGTGGTATCTGCAGTGCGGTCCAGAAGACGATGCAAAATCGCGGCCTTTTGCCAAGCGAGACACACCAGTGGGTGGGAATTTCATCCAAATGCATCCAAATCCTCCTGGAATATGTAACATGCGAATTCTAGTCGTGACGGTCACATACGGACAATCCGAATTGTTAGAGAACCCCATTTACTTTGCCACGTAATCAATAAACTATGCGTGGACATTATAATGGCATACACCAATGCGTAATAGTAGTAGTTGCTTAATTAGTTTAAAAATCAATTTTTTTTAATTTAACTCTGAAAAAACCGAACATCGTAACCACTTGACCTTTGTTGCGTTATTTGTCGTTTGGGAGGAGGATTCAGGCGAGGATTCCCGGTTGCCTCCGGTTGTGTCCCGAACGCCCGGTAGCCCAAATAGAAGGAAGAAGTAAAAATAAGTCATACGCACCACCGTGCCCGTCCAAAACCCTCCAGCGACCATTTGGAGGCTGTCGCCGTGTGGCGGAAATCGGCATCATCAAGAGCGTTGCATCTGTAGCAGCCCCTCGGTGTGTTGGTGAACTGTCGGACGAATTTCACCTCGTCTTCGGGCGGCACTGGTTTATCCTCTGACAGGGGAATTTGGCACTACAAAATTGTCAAACCTAACGACAGGGTGTCCCTTGAGTCTGCAAAATGTTGTTTTGGAGGGTGGACGTACACCACCAACCTTTCATCGTTTGATTGGATTTTGGCAACGAGAGGGGGGGGGAGTACGCCTCCCAGCCTCCCTGTGTCAATTTCCCTGACGTCAAATTAGCCGTGAATTACCAACATGGTCTTTTTAATTCGTGGTTTTCTTTCGCCATTGGGGTTATTGCTGTCTAACAAAAACAGTCATATGTTTGTGTAACTGTTTTTTGCATTGCAATTGGTTTACTGAGTTCAATGTTGTCAGACTGGGAGCGTGAAACTTATATCTCTTGTTCGAATCCATTTTTATCAAGGGACCGTGATGTTCGTCAGTTGTGATACTATATTAATTTATTATTTACGTTACAACAATAAATTACATTAATTAACTCGACATAATAATAATAGTATTGGTTTTATTAAGATCAGGAGGACCAAAACATTCAGCATTAAAATTAGCCAGAGCCAAAATTGGTACAAGAAGTGACGATTATGCAAAGAAGATGCAGAATAAGTTTACACAAATAAACTAAATAACAACGAGGATGTCAATTGGCAGGAAAGGAAAATTAAACCCTCGAAGTATGCAAACAGCTTGGCAAACGCGTAATGGCGGCCATTGGAAGGCTCTATTAATTAAGTGCGCCAACATCTTCCAATCAGGCGACCAGACTTCTGTTAATGTGTGATGATGAATCGACCTCGAATGAAGAGTCAATTGCCTCCAATAGTAGTACTGGATGATTTCGAATAGGATTCCAATGACAACCAATCCACGCGGCGCAGACTTCGCCACATCGAGACTGCTATGCATCAGAGTGTCGAAGAAAACAATTTGAACAACACGAAGTGTCTTGGTGATAAGGATCAGGCGTCGCTTTATATGGAGTGGGCACCCCGAAGTGTGTTGCGACCGTGGTACAGCAATAAGTGCCTCATTTGCTGTTCCCTCGATGACAGTCTCCCTCCCAAACAAGTTGAAGATGCGCGGAAAGGAATGGACTTGAGAGAGCTGTGTTCGGACGCACGACGAAGCTTGTCAAGAAAGTAAAAAATGCAAACACACTTATGACTGCGCATGATGAATATAATCGATAAAATTGAACAGGCCAATGGGGGTTGAACACGAGGAAATGTGCCAAGTTTAGAAAACAATTGATACTATACCCAAAAATGTGATGGTAAATAAAGTGTATTTGCGCGGAACAGCATTTCGGGGTCTAATGTTGGCGATGATCTTCAGTGCTCCATCTGTCGGCATGAACATCCACATTGTGATGTAATAAATATCAACAAAACAGCCAGGAATATGGTGTGTCCCGATCTCCACGGATTTTTATGTTTGACCTTTGACCCCCCGCCCTGTTCCACAGCCTGTTGCTGTCCCCGAGGACCAATTACCGGTGGAACTACCCCCACTTGAAGGACCCCTGCAACGCGGAGATGTCCCTTTGCGCAACAACGCGGAATGGCGTCGCACAACGTGTCCAAAGTTAGTTGACTATGACCCACCCTCCCCCCCCAGAAAGCGGCGATGTCTTCAGCCCAGCATCACCATATACACCAAAGAGGGCTCACCAGGCCTTATTTGAATTAATTTTTTAGATGTGGGGGGCCAGGAGACCGTGAAACGGACACCCTCGATACCTTTGTGGACTCCTCGTGGTACTATCTCCGTTTCCTGGACCCATCCAATGAGAATGAACTGTGCTCCCAAGCGAAGGCCAGGCAGAACATGCCTGTTGACATTTACGTCGGGGGTATCGAACACGGTAGATCGAAGTGTTATTTTTCGTCATCTGTTCTTGGCGTAATCAACAGCGTGGCTGCCGTGAAAACGTCTGCTTACGTTCAGCTGATACATGTTTGATGATATCGCACACCTGAAGAAATTAGGTCAAACTCTTGTCGTATCAACGAGCACCTGTAATCCACGGACTTGGAGACCGAATTGGACGAAAGAAACCCGCTGATATTTAGTGTTTATATACTCCAAATGGCCACTAAACCCATCGGCAGATAAATCGATAATTCTTACAGGTGTGATTAAAGATCATTAATTATTGATTTTTCGGTCACGTCTAATGGAAAGTCGCAATTGTTCCATTTAGTGTGCTTTTATTGGCCGAGCGGAATCGTATCCCGACGTAAAGTATGTCAAATAAGCGGGAGATTTTGAAAGAATTTACTTTATGTGTATCTATATTGTCGCCCAATCAGATAGCTCACTAAGAAATTTTACAGATGGCATTATTTTCATCACTAACGCACAAGATCTCGTCAGTTGAGGGGATTGTTGACAGCGCGTATGGCTTTATTGTGATTCACTCTGAGACAGGAAGTCAAGCAAAGCATTCTTTGATGTGTAAAGATGTTTACTTGCCGCAAAGAAACACAAATTCACGTGAACTACAGTTTGATAACATTTCACGATTCAAGTAAATAAGGCCAGAGAGTATTTTTGATGTTGCGTCAACACCACGCTAATCTATCGTCGTTAGATATGTCGTATTTCTGGTAAATCCAAACTTCAAGGGTTTATTGGTATGATTTAATTTGGGTTTATTCAATGTTTTCCCACAGCGATAGCGAATACTACCAATATACAGCCCCTTAATTTTACCTTATCATTATTAGGACCGATTCGGTCAGTTCGGTAAAAAAATACTTGGGTAAATTTAAAATAAGGCGCTGTGTTGTAAAGTGTGTGTCTAATTTGTTTTTATAAAGTTTCAACGTTGAGGTTTCGGGTGCTGCTTTTCTGATGATTTGTTTCTCTACCCCTTTCTCCCTACCTAGCTATCCGCCACCTCTTCTATGCTCGATTCATCGCTCATTTCCTTCACACGGAGCTGGGCCTTCTACCCAACCGAGAACCCTTTCGTCGATTTCTCCCCGTTGGTCTGGTTCTTGGGAGGACCTTCGTCAGTCCCTCAACGGGACAATTCTTCTCTGCCGACGACATCGTCACTCACGAAGATGGTTAGTTTGCACTCTTGTGTAGAATACTACTACTACTACTACTACTACTACTACTACTACTACTACTACTACTACTACTACTACTACTACTACTAACACTAACACTAATACCACAGATTCTTTCAAGAAGGAATTTCTTTTTCAAATTCACATCAAACATCCAACGTTTTCCCGTCTGCACACTTCCAGATGTCGATTCTATTGGTGTGAACAACCGTTTGGTCGAAGTCCATTTCAATTTTAAACACATACAATTGACGGATTTCAGCATTGGAAACCCCACGGCAATCTGTTGTTAAGAGGCCTCTACATCCATCTAGTGTTCATTTTTTGTGCTCATTTTGGTGTTGTGTTGTCATTGAGCCCTAACTATGGCGACATTCAATCAAAAATCGGATCAAAAATTGGTAATAAATAGTCGACCCTCTGCTAAAAATATCAACAAACGCATTATGATTTTCCATTAAAAATTGGTGTTTAATATAAATTTGAAAAAGAAACTCAATCTTGAAAGACTCAGTACTACTACTTTACAACTGAGTAGTAACACTACTACTGCAACTGCTGCCTTTGGGATCTCAGTGATCTCGCGCCAAGGAATGTGGCCGTTGAGCTGGAGGCCATAACGCCACGGTCATATCAGCCGGTGATTCTGCCCTTCCTCTCGGCATGAGAACTTGATTGGTCCGAGACTAGAGATACCCCCAATGGCCACAACCTTGTGGCGCTGGGCACGCAACGATACCCAAGATTCTTCTTCATGGACGTGGCATTCGTGAAGCGGGTTCGTCTTCCAGTAGGCGATAGCTGCACAAACCAACCAATCGTCAGAATCCCTAAATCAACCACGTCGCAGCACAACATTATTTTTCTCGTCCTACAATATCGCGTGTTCTTGTCAGCCGTGATTGGACACATTTCAGAGAGTAACTACTAATGGTAGCAGGAGTAGTGCTAGTAGTAGTTACAGTGGTGGTGGTGGTAGTTGAGGTGGTAAAGAATATGTAAAAACCGATCGTATTTAATAGATAATGGTACAGTCAGCACTTTCGAATTCTGGGAACCATAACGTCCTTCACAGTCGTCATGCTATCAGACGCCTGTAGCCATTAACTGACCCCAGAAACGTTGGCCATTAACAGAAACGCGAGGAACTCAATGTTTGGGTTTGATATATCGTGAGCACCGTTAAACCGCAGCGGTCATTGTTTAACTATCAAGAGGCGTCGATTGGATGAGAGGCTGTTGTTAGTGCAGCCAGCCTGTTCTCTCGGTTACCCCTGTTTTCTTTTTATTCTTTAAGGTGTCATCCGCGCCAAATCAACTGGAGAGGAGTTGGTGGAGTCGTGGGAAAAGATGAGCAAATCGAAAATGAACGGAGTTGAGCCCGCCGATGTGGTGGCACGACACGGACTCGAACTTACGCGCGTCACCATGCTCGCCAGCGTGGGTCCACACGCTGCCCGCGAGTGGAACGAGGGCGAGAGTACGTTGGAGAGGTTTGCTTCTTCCCTCTCCTCTCTTTACTCTTCTTCGTTTCTTATCTTCCCCCTCCCTCCCTACCCTACTTAATTCCCCGAACCTCTCCTCTTTCTTCATTCTCCATTCCCCTTCATACTCATGCCCCCACCTCCGCCGCCCTCCTGCATTCATCATCCTCTTCTTAATTACCTGCCTCCTCTTAATTCCCCGAACCTCTCCTCTTTCTTCCTTTTCTGGCATCAGATTTTAATTAATTTGTTGTGTGTTCGCATCGATAGAGCACCAATCCAGGCAAATCTTCGATCCGTTTACAGCCATTCGTGTGGGTGTGTCCGGTAGAAGGTCGGCTTCTCTTCGACTGATCTGGGATGCGTGTCATAGGAGCACTGCTGTTCCTCTTATCGTGTCTAACTGAAGTTCGCCTTACTCTCTCCGGCAAAACCATTTCGACGGCGAAAATGAGAGCAGAGTCTTTGCGCCGGTCGAAGAGATGTGCACGTAGACAGACAGAGACAGTAGAGCAGGCGTTGGAGGGGTCACCACATATACGAGAAGCGAGGTAAAACAACCAGTGAAATGGAATGAATCACAGGTAAAGCTATGGGGCTACTGTTGACGGCGAGGGAAATTTTTGGGGCATCCACGAAGGTCTTTGTGCGCATCGAGTTCACCTCGAGTCGCCTGAAACGGCCAATTAAGCAGCGGAGACGACGCCATCACTCGACTGGTGAGCGTTGTTAGCAATTCGGAACATTTCTTTCCTTTTTGTATTTAATGTCTCAAGCGGGCATTGCATCGAGGTAGTAATTTCCAGCACCCACTAACCACTGGCCATAAAGCTGGCGGTGGCTGTTATTTGCAATGCCTGGCGGCGAGTTTTATGATATCGCATATTTGGGGTTTGATCTAAGTGGTGCTCTATCTCTGCTCTATCTCGTCATAAAATATATTACCCAAGTTTATAGGACTTTATCGAGAGTTGTATATATATATATATATAATAACTTTATTGTGGATAAGAAGATGAAGGGGGCATCTTGGTTGGCGGAGGAATTAACGAATGCCCTGATCATTCTGTGGGGTATGTCATTTTCGGGAGGTATCTAAAATGACAAAAAAGGGCAATTAATCTGTAGATTAATTATAATGACCGCAGAGACCTACAGCGACCGAAGGAGCCGGCTTCAACCGAAGGTTCTTGGGAACAGGCTGTAGAGGTTCCGCCCGTCAAGCGGTTTGCCAACGGAAGTGGCCGCTGCCGCGTGCAGCTCTTCATAGAGTCAAAGACGCGAGTTGCTTGTCAAGGGCCGGGAGCTACCCCGAGACACGACAGTCCCGCCACCAGTGGTGCTTCTCTCCACACCCCGCCATCTCCTGTCCAGCCGAAGGTTCTTGTGAATAGGCTGTACAGACTACGGCGTCCCCGTCAGCACCTCAAGAGGAGGTGGAAGTGGCCCCCGCTGCATCATCCAGGCAGGTCGGTCGAATTCCGGACGATGCAGCAGCAGCAGCAGCCGGTTTCCGCCACCTCCCGCCAGCCTCCGAGTCACTGAACTACTGGCGCTCGAAGCAGTGCTCAGTCCACGACAGCGAATTTTCCACAGAGAGGTTTAGCTGGGCGTTTATGAGGTCGGCTTCACGGACGCTCAACGGCCACGCATCTCACAACTGCCAGCACGTGGATGCAGACGATTAACGGAAGTTGGCGCCACTGTGTCATCCAGCCAGCCAGGGGCCAGACACGTGGTACTCGGATTGGTTGAATTCGGATTGGATGATGCGGCATCCAGACAGCCTCCAAGTCGCCAGATCGCCGGTGCACGCGGGCACTCTCCTCGACGCTCCACGACACCAATCCTGCGTCGAACAGACGGAACTGTGGGCGTGGTTCTGACTACTGCTTCCCAAACGAAGCATTTGTGGGAAAAGATTGCGCTGTTTCGTGATGATTGAATGCAACGACAAGCTACCTGGACATGCTTTCTGTGTGCTAGATTTTGTTGCGGGGTTCAAAATGTCCAAAATTTACAGCAATTAAGGAGATCACCAGCTGACGCACATCTAACCGCATGCATTTAACATATTTTTCATGAATACAACTTACACGAGTCCATCGTAGCTGCTCAATATCGATACCCTCTTCCGTTAGAAATATATATCGAATATGTATTTTCAAACTACGAATAACCTCCACGCGTTGCGGTGACTCAGTCTGGTTAAATGGCAACCATTATTTGATCCTAAATTCCTCTTTGTTCAAGCGTTAGCTTAAGTTTACTTGTTTGCGCATTGAAAATAGATCAATAATGTTGCAATTTTGTTCACAACTCAATTCGAAATTGGAGGACACAGAAGCAGATAATTTTGGTGGTGATTGAGAACCTTTTTCGCGATTTAAATTAACAAATCTTCAATCATTGTCAGCGCTACTGTAAAATCCACGTTCATATTTTAATTTTCCTTGCAACACGTGCCTTTAAGAATGCAACATTGTTTCGAAATTTAAAGCAATCCGTGGAGAAATTCCGGAGATTTAAGATTCGTAACAAACGGCTCCATTATGATTGGCGAGAAGTTATCCAATCAATAGTAAGGAACTTTCTTATGTCGCAGCTGTTATATTCCTATAGGAGGTTATTTTTCGGAGTTAACTACTTAATTTTACGATTGCTTTGAAGACACCATCCTCATGCCGGTAATTCGAGAATAACAGGTTCGCTGTCGTGCGTTTTTTATCACAACTGGGGATCTTTAAGAGCTCGTAGTATTTACTTGCAAAGTTACCTTACTTTATACCGCAATCTGTATTTGCGCTATGCCGGCTTTGAGACTGCGATCTGATAATAATCACCCCACCATTCGCATCTCGGTTTGCAATTCCCTTAATCAGCAGTTTATAACCGATCAGGAGACTAGCATGCCGACAGGATTAATCCAACTCTTCTTTTTTTAAATTTATCTGGATAATGGGTAGCATGTCCACGTAAAAGGTAGCAATTGCTTGCCTTTTACTTACCGACACCCAGTTACGATTTGACTTACCTTTGGAGCGTGTCAAAGAGATGGGAATAAATGATACAGAGTATTCTCACTTGTGGATAGATTGTCTTATCTCCTCTTCAACACGGTTTGATATAAATCGTTTTGTTAAATTTGCTCAAATTCCTATTTGATTCGCTCTTGGTCGATCTGATCGTTGAACCTCAAACAAATCAACACGCAGCCCGGTTACCGAATGACGCGCGCATTCGTTATCAACACACTTCAAATAAACAACGACCATAAATGAATGTGAAGATATTAATTTTGTAGTTGTCGTTCAATCCACCGAAGAAACAATTGTCCAAAATTGGAAAATACCGACCGGAAAGTGTATCTCTTATTTTGCTTGAAGATTTTTCATTCCATAATTTCGCCTCCAAATCAGTATCAACATTTCTGGGCGTTATTTTCAACCTTGAGCAATCGTTTTATCGCCGTCGTCGTTGTGGTCACGCACTTCGTTGTTTCAGGCGACCTGTATTGAGCTCAACGACGGCTCTCTAGTGCGCTTCCCTGGACTCGAATGTTCTGGCTTGCCTTTGAAAATAGTGGATCGTGTATCCACTCCATTGGAAAACCCATTATTCGATGCCATTTCGCGAATCATCCCATACTCGCCTCTCGTTTACCCAGTGACCCACATCACATCCGCGTCTTTCTTAATGAAAATGTCTTCTCACAAGACACTCCCTATCTGTCCACCAGAACATGTTAATCAGGAACTACAAGACCCTCTTAATCGGTAGTCCTGCTGCGTTTTAATGCAGAACTGTTTGATTCTCGCGATGCCAATAAAACGATTGCCATTATTGTGTGGCCCTATGGTGCAGCGATCAGCATTCTCGCTCTGTTGACGAACATGGGTTCGATTACCAGGCCCCTAAGGGTGGAACTGGGAACTGCTACCGGTAAAAACATTCCAGGTTATCTTCCTGGTAAATCTCATGTAAACCCGTGTATCCTCAAGTAGGATATAGCCACGCTAATTTAGATTTTTTAGATTGACATTATTATCATGATTTCAAGAAAGTAATGTTGCCGAGTTCTTGTCTTCTCTAGTTCTCAAGGGTGTGCAGAGCTGGCAATCGCGGATGTGGAATCTTATTGGACGCCTGACCGAATGCACCAACAAGCAGACTACCGTCTGGCCTTCATCCGAGATGCCCGATGTTATTGCTGAAGACACCGAGTTTATGCGGAAATACCGACGCATTATTGAACAGGTAAGCATGGTTTCGCAGCAAAACCGCCCTCTTATTTGATCCGATGGAAACAATTGCCAAAAGACATAGTAACTATTATGAAAATTGACCAGGAATGTACTAGTTTTGGTCATACACTCGGTCATGTCCTGGAATATGCTTTTCGATTATTGTTTTGGGTATGCATAAAATTCTAATTGGCAAAAATTTGAAATCTCACGCGCACATATCCAACCTTTTGTTGCTCGAGGTTGGCCAATGATAATCCACTCTAAATTAATTCGTCACGCACGGGGCTGGCAAAAGTCCGTAAACATTCTGGATCGTCTTGGATCGTTAGGCTTCCCGTCACTACTACCATCAGCACTTAGAGACGCAGAAAACACGTGGCGACAAAACCGGTAATATTCTCTCTGACTTTGGGGCAGTTTCCGCCTTTGGTCTGTGGTATCCAGACTGCTTCTAGCAGGTGGAAGTGACCGTCGCTGCCGCATCATCAACGCTTAAACGAAATGCACGAAGCCGCGACACGTGAAACAGAGGCTTGTTATATACTGGACGATGATGATGATGATGATGATGATGGAGCCGACGGTTTCGGCCTCCAGGTCGCTGAATTGCAGACGGACACGCCGCTGCGTCCGGCTTATTTGTTTGTGGTCTGACCTGGGAGTCGAACCCGGGTCCCTATCTCACCAACATAGGTAGAATGGTGACCGCTACACCATTTCACAATGTCCAACTGTTATGACGCCTGGGAATAGACGGTCTGGTTCCGGCATTGGTTCCGCGTCGCGCGACATGCACAGCACTTTCTGCCTCTTTCATTTTCGATCAACCTTTCCCACCAGCCATTTTAACAATCAATTCTTCATCACTTCACATAACTAGATATGTGTATGGTTTCCCACAGGTGCACCACCACTACGGGGAAACCTTCGTCCTCAGTGCCGTGATTGCCAATCTGCAGAAACTGACGTCTCTGCTTGTGGTAAGAATCTCTTTTCGCGCCTACATACACGCAGGGGTGATTTTTTTAATCGACCAAGACATCAGATTCATGGACTATCTCCCCCTACGGCAGGATGAACGGGCTGTTTCACGAATGTCGCGAACTGTGGCCACCCATGCGCGGCGATTGTGGTCCATATCTGACGCCAGCGATGAGCTCAGTAGACAAACTACACGCCAAGGCCTCCCATGTCGGCTTTGATCGACCGTGTCCACGTTTTTAGCTGCTCGCCAACCTGGACGACAAGGTGACGGCGAGAGGCACCGGTTTGAAACGCCCGTGTCTGGACGTCGTAGAACGTAGCCGAAGCACTTAGGATTGATAGCTCCTCAGTGTTTGCACAGCGGCGTCTTATTTCGTCTTTGGAGAGGTGGTCGCGCCAGTTCGCTTTAGAGATTCGTCGTAGGTGATACAATTGGTCCAATACATCCAACCTCCTCGTGTCTTCGACGCGCAGTGGCCGGGTGTCGCTGTGCTGTAGACGGTAACCTTTGTCCGCAGGCTCAGCTCGGTCTGCGCAGTTGTTGGAGCGTCTTCCCTGCGCTGTCGACACGTAGGGCTGGTTTCGCAGGCGTATGTAGCCGATCCCAGCAGAGCCACCCGAAGCAGAGGCGGAAGTGGGCGATGCAGAAGCCGCTTTCCGTCAAGCGATCGCTGGATGATTACAGACAAACACGCCGCTCTGCGCCCGGCTAATTGTTTGGTGGCCTTTTGAACCCAGGGCCTTCCAAGAATGTAGCAGGGATGCTTACCGCTATACCATCTATCTCGAAGCTATATCTCGCCAGACTGGTCTAAGTTGGAAACCGTTCCGACCCGTAGAGCAATAAAAGGCTCTATTGCTATTTCTTCGATAGACAACACTGGTTGGATGAAAAACAAGAAGAGATAGAGGGCATTGAACAGTGGGAGAACGATGACATGGCATGTTAGAATAACACGGACGAATCCGCGGAGAGTTTAGAAGTCAGATAACGCAGAGATAGTGAGAATAGTTACTATAAATGGTAGCATACGGAGGTAATTCCGCAGAAATAAACCAAGGAAGATCACTTGACACATTAATGTGTCAGAACTTATAGCATATCGTTTGGTTTGTGAAATGGCGTGCTGTCTGGCAAATAATCGATACCGAGGGTAATTATGAACTCCAGACGATCAGGAAATAATTTCTTCGAGTTGTTGACCTTGATTTTAGTGACGCTTCTGGGTGCTGGGGACAATGGGTCCGGCAACTTTTCCGCGTAATCCATCGATGTCTTTGGCGAATGGGTGCGGGGACAATTCGAGCAGGGTCAATTTGTAGTTACTGGGCGCCGCGAAGTCGCTGATTAATTAATTCGTAATTAAACGTGGCCTTTGTTTCATGTGGGTGAATTGTAGGTGTGAAATTGGGATTTTGTTTTCGTGCCAAAATCAGCCGATTTCAATTTAAAAACAGTGATGTGAAACCAACAATGCGCCATGTAATATTTTGTCCTTTTTTCCGGTCACGATTTCTCTTAAATTACATTAAATATGAATTTCATCATTTTTTATGAGTTTATGTACTTTTTGATCAATGCAATTTTTCGGATGTTTTAAATTTGAATCCTAAAAGTTTGGTTCTCGTGACCTTTATGAAGTGAATACCATTATACCATTGTAGAACAGTTGACTCATGTCACCAATCTCTGGTGGCACCTCATTGGGCAACATTGTACCGCCCACGTTATCCTCTATTGGCTGACTGTTCTTATTGGCCCTACGCCTATACAAAACAACTCACACCCAGAAATAATTCCTTCATGCTCTCTTCATTTTGGTGGTGAAATGTTCCTGTCTACAGTCTTGGCTTTAAGTGCGGCATACGATTAGAGGTTCTGACAATATATCATGGACATGTGTTGGTCAGAAATCGCATCGTCATGTCTTTTGTTTTTCCGTGATTCTGTGAAATAAACTACGAAAGGCAGATGAAGCGCACAGGCATACCGTTTTCGGATGGTTTTGTAAGATTCCGAATAAGATAATACAACTGTGGAATAATTAGGATAAATTGACGGGAAAACCATTTAAACCTCAAAGGATACGGATTGACAAAAGGCATGGTGGGAGTTATGTCAATGGTATCGTTTTTTAGTAGAATGTACAGTAGTATGTACTGTCTAGATATGCAAGACAGTTCTTAGGCTGGCAGAGAAATCAAAACCTCGCCCTTTCATGTGTTCCAGTAGCTGATCTGGCATGAATGTCGCTGTTATCATCTTTTTGTTATGCCGATTTTATGGGACAACTTATGAATATTAATAAAACCTAGCAAAAGATATCGCTTTTTGCAGTGGCGCGGAGGCTTTTTTTACTTAATTTGGCGCGAATTATTAAGGGGGATGAAATAACTTTTCTTTCCGAAGATATAGATTTTTGAAATGGCGCGAAAGCTATTTTTTAACTTACCTTTGACGCAACTGATTCGTGGAGGTAGATTGAGAAAACGCTCCCTGAACACCTTTCTGCATAACACGTCAAAATGCGTCTCTCCACCACACTTTCCCTGAGAGCAGAAGTTGACACCGCCAATCGCCACTGACATTTTGACGCTCCGTAGGCTTTTTAAAATAATCTCGTTCTCCACTGGATTATCTAGGCACTACATCCATACAGGACACAATTTGACTGGCGGGACCCCTCCAATCCCATTTTTTCTAGTCGGTCTGTAATCTCTTTGACGCCTATTTGTTGTAATGCTTTGCTTCACCAGAACTCAGAGATAATAGTTAAACAATAATGCCATTCGGTTTATTAAGGTCGCGAAGACCAAAATTTCCACATTTCAAATTTACAACAAACACTATGTATACAGGAAATCGCCACTAGACATAGAATATGCAGAATGTAAACGAAATACCAAATAGGTGGTTAATTGGCAATGGTTGCCATGATGATGTTTGTATCCATTGTGACAATGTATACAATTTAAAAGATCATTGGGTGCTGGACGCAGCTTCGCGTTAATTAAACAAGAGTTGCAAGCCTGCTGGTATTTTCACTTTCCAGGATGTGGTGGTGTAAGAGGTTCGCATTGAGTTAATTTCTCAAAAAAAAAACTTCGAACCCGCTTAAAAGCTACATGGCGCCCTCTTTGAACAAACTAACCTTGGCGCCTGTCCAATTCTGAGCCGTTAAAAACAATATTGGCGTTTCACGCAAAAAAACCGCAGTCCGTTAGAAATATTGTTAAGTTTTAACTGGTATTTAAGAGTTCCCAGTGATCTGTTTTCGCATGACCTAATTACATTTCTGTTTGAATCTCCAAAACACCTATATTTCCAATGCTCCCACTTTTCAATTTGAAACTCGCTTTACATCATCTGAAATTCGGACGACCTGTTCGACACCATAACTGCAATACGTGCACATCAATAACATCATAACGAGGAATATTTTTTTTTTAAAAAACAGCAAACTATTCCTTCGATTTCCTCCATTTTCCGTAGAGTAAAGATTTTCAAAGTCGATATATTTTGATTTTCCAAATTGGAACCATTGTGTTTTTGTTACAATTGACAAGCTTAGTAAAGATGCCATCTTTCACCGGCAATATATGTTTGTATTTTTCTGTCATTGGTGTTTTGACAGGCAATGTTGGTTGTCACAATGCGCCTATTTTATCTTTCAGAAACTTTCGTCTGGCAACGAGACTTGTGTCAGCAGCGCCATCTATCTTCGAGCGATTGCAGATCTCATCGTAATGCTTCATCCAATCTCGCCGATATTCAGCTGTGAACTCTGGGAGGGCTATTCCAAGGCCCTAGGGTCGATTCCACCGGAATCCCTTATCTTTCTTACAAGTAGCAATGAATGGAACTACGACATGGTAAATGACTTTCAGCTTGCCCTGGGGGCCTGAACGCACATTAGCCGGAATGGGAGACAGCAATTTCTGATGTTCAAAAAGCACCATATTATAGGAGTCATTAACTGTGGGGGGTGTGGTATTGAAGAGGTCCACGGCGTCCACAGCGCCCTTCGAAGGGGAGGTGGAAATGGCCGCCGCCGATTCATCCAAGACCCCGGGAACAGCCACACGCGAACTCAGGCTGGTTATATAGGGTCCTTCAAGTTAGAGTTTATTTTTAAAATCCAAAGTAAACACCCAATTTGAATCGAAAATCATCATATGTTTATTGATATATATAAGAGAGGGTCTACCATTTGTGAATGATGATTGAAATATTAAAAAATCCGAATTGTCGACGCTGCCAATGATCGCATGTCTTCAATTCTTGCATCAACCGAACCTTTTGAGGCATTATATCCAAATACTTGCACACAATTCTTAACTTAGTGATTGCCGATGGGCCCGATTGCGGCCAGCACCTCTCCATTGACACGGTGCGATATTATTTATTGCTCTTCCTCACAGTAGCGATATTTTTAATTGAAGGGCCGGGACGATTTTACACCAAACGAATAGCCGTCTTTAAGCCTGCACGCGGTGGTCTTTAACATCGAAGCCACTTTTCAAAATGTGTGTTTGATTTGAATTTTAAAACGACACTCGAACTTGCCAGACCCTTTATTTCTCCACGACCCGGTGACCTCCAAGTCACATGGCGTATTTTTGTGACATGACCTGGGACTCGAACCCAAGCCTCTCTCTCTCGCGCACGAACAGAGTGAGGATGCTGAACGCTCCATAATGGACGATTTTTATGTGTTTCGTTGCCTCGGTTAATACATCACGAATCCTCGTCCACAGAATCCCTTTATTTTAAAATACGCAATTGGAAGCAGGACGGCGTTTTTCGTCGTCTAAATGACAAACAAGAATGCCATTTTAATTAGCTTTCGAGTGCATATTTGTATTTTTTAGAACAAGGATGTCACGGAGCAAATCTTCCCCAATAAAACGGCTTCCAAAGGTTAACTGGGCGCCGCTTTGTCGACTGCCTTTGTCTGTGTTTTATCCTCTGCTACTAATATATTTAGTAATCAGTTCTTTCCTTTTTGTTTCATTCGAAAATGCCGCCAGTTCGTGGTTAGAAGGGTTAAAAGGACGCTTATTTACTGGGACATAACATAGCCGTGGTTTTTCAGTTGCTTGCATGTTTGCCTCCAAAAAACGCACCAATTGGCGCCCCAGTCTTCCATTGCTAACCCCGTTTCTGTTTAATTTGATAATTAAAAGACTACAGAAATGCAGTAAAGAAATAACCCCGACGATTTGCCAACCTAGCGAAATTTGCCACCACACCAGGTCCTAGTTCAAATTGACCTCATTAGTAGACCGGTTAATTTTGATTTCCGAATAGCAAGTTGTTGCGGGGGTGGGGTGGCAGAGGTGGCGGCGAATTTGTCTCCCCGCGATGTGTTGACATTTCTAATCAAACTGGCTGCGTTAAATGACAAAAACGAAAACTTCAAACACATTGGCAAAAGATGCGATTTCTGTGCGGCGATCGAATATTTGGCCGCCGACTTTCGTCTAGTCGAAAATACGGGCATTGCCACAGAGCTATTTTGGAATGGTGCTTGTTTGCAACCTGTCCTCTGGCAATTTTTTTGTAGTTGTTTGAAGGGCGCGAGTATGGTTATTTGATGCGTTGGGTTGATAAAAAAACAATCTGATAACGCTTAAAGTGTTGTTTACCATTTAGTATAACTATTAAGCGTCTAAACGCACAACCCCCTCCTCATATAACGTTGCTCAAACATGTGACTCCTTGGACACGAACGGGGATTCCACACTCCTTGAAACGGCTTCTTTTCTGAGGTGACTTTTTTTTCGAATTCCCAGTTTTTTGCTTCGTTACATGAACCTGAACCCCACCTCTTCGTATACACACACTCAGAAGGACCAAAATGTACTAAACCTTCCCCAACGAATATCCGAATAGCTACGGGCAGCTTCACGCGGAATCTTTTAATGATCATAATTGAGAACTGAAACTTTCAGCATAAAACAAGACAGTATTAAAAGTACTAGATACGAAACTTGTCTTTTAGTTCCTGCTTCACCTGATCTGGCGAAACTAAGGAATGACCGAATTGCAATATGCCGCCGTTCTTGTGGGCATTGAACGGTATAGCCTACGCATTGGTAGAAGATATTTACACTTAGATAAACTTGAATAGAGAGGATGGGAGGGCTCACTTAAAATACGAGCAGCGATTATTGAAGTGGCGTTGAACGATCATCTCTTAATCTGTGCCACGGATCAGGGAGGAATAGTACCATCGGCGGTCGTGGAGTCTGTAATGTCAGTCTCGGGGAAATTTTCCGCCAGCCACTCAACTGTCAACTCGGTGGCACCGATTGGCTGTCTGCTTGCTGTGGCATCGGGAACACCGCCCCGGTGGTAACCTTCTCGAAAGACGGGCCACGAGGTTATCAATCTCTCGGAGAGTTTCCGACTCCCCTATAAGCTGCTGCACTCAGATGCTGACAGACTAGGCCGAGGAGGAGCAGATATACTCGGGTATTCAACGGTCAGAAAGACGATTTTGTTCTCACGAATCCCAGATCATTGCTGAGCATACCTCATTGCACAAAGACTCCATGATCAAAACACTGCTGGCGCTGCTGATGTCACCTGATAATCATTTCCCCACTAATCATTATGATAACCAATGTATAATAATTATAATTAATAATTATGTATAATAAATCCATAATTTAATAATAATAATTAAAATAACTTTATTTATAAAAGGATTCGATAAAATTGAAAGTGAATTGGTTTTATTTGTCCCTGGCCCCATAGTAAATCCATATTCCCACTAAAACGAGGATATACGACCTCGTGTTGTTTTAACTAGCATAAGTCGACTCTGTTCTCGATCATTCGCGTTTATCGCTGCTTTGTTGTTTTAATTCCCACTTGGCTCAGTGCTGCTATAAAACAACTGAATTCTATTTTTTTATACAGGGTGAGAAAAAACGATCGGACGGTGACAGTCTTTAACTTGTATATCCCCCCATCTTCTACCAGAACAGACATTTCTAAGTTCTATGATTCGCTTATACCTTTTGTTTCTTCAATTATGGATGATTCTTTCATTTTACTGTGTGGTGATTTCAATCCTGCGCCTATTAGCCCTCTTCTTACACTTGGTCTAAATACCATAGTCAATTTTCCAACACGCGAAGGGAATCTTCTTGACCACATATTTGTGTCCGATTCTTCTCTGTATGCATGCCGAAAACGTGCACCTTTAGCCCAGTCGGACCACTGCATTGTTGTTGGTCTACCGAAAATATATGGCAAGGATACAAAAAACCATCAACGTTGTCCCAAACCTAAAAAAATGCGTATTCGCTCTCACTGCCTCCAGAACCAGTGCAATTTAAGAGATGCCACAACCGATTTCAAAGTTTTCGAGGATTCCGACTTCGATAAAGAGATAGACAATATCAATAGTTATCTCCGATTTTTGTACGATAAACATTGTCCACTCACGGAACTATCCCTCACCCCCGTGTCATATCTTCTCCATGTCTGAAACGACTGAGGCGAAAAAATTAACGAATTTGTCGACAGGGGAGGTATCGAGAAATTAAACCAATTTCGATACAGATCACAGCTGAGGTAAATCGCATTAACAAAATATTTGTAGATGAGCTGTTCAGAACATCAAAACCCGGTGACCTCTGGAAAAATCTTAACAGATTGACAGGAACCTGCCGCCCATATCTACCAAGTGGTGCCCTAGACCTTGATGCTCTGAACGATGGCTTTATCTTCAAATCCGCTGACCATTCCGCGGAACCTCTCGTTAGATCTCTTAATCCCAGCGCTTTCCTGCCCGCTCACGAATCCTCTATTTCCCAAATTTTGGCTGGCCTCAAGAGCTCCACCGCGGCTGGTCCCGATAGGGTCGCCCCTGCGATTCTTAAAATCTGTCCCCGCGAGATTTCTCCAATTGTGACCCAGCTTGTAAATCATTCGTTAGGGGAATGTTCCTTTCCTTCGGAATGGAGAGACGTCGCTATAACACCCATTCCGAAACCGGCCAATGGCTCCGCCGGACCTGTGAAGTACAGACCTATCGCAAACTCATCCGTGTGGTTAAAAGTGATTGAGAAGCACCTCCTCTCTAAATTAGATAACACGCTTAAAGCTGCCGATGACCCTTTCCAGTTTGCTTATAAATCAAATAGAAGCACTCTGGACGCCGTGGCAACGTTATCGCACACACTCCACTCTTCACTTGATGCCGGAGCGAAAGCCGTGAAGGGAGTTTTCTTGAACTTCTCCTCTGCTTTCAACACTATCTCACGGTCCCGCATCCTCTCTCAAATATGTGAAGATGGCGTTGTAGGATGGTTGATTAATTGGCTTCAAAACTATTTTTCCAATCGACGTCAACATGTCAGAGTCGGAAATGAAGCCTCATCCTCCTTGCCAAATAACTGCGGTGTACTACAAGGCGCTGTGCTATCTCCTTTCCTGTTCAACTACTACACGTCGAGCCTTCGGTTCCCTAACGACGCGACACTTATAAAATATGCGGATGACTTGACCCTATGCCATGAATGCAAGACGGATGGTGATTCTCAACAGCTCGGGCAGGCAGTCACTGAGGTACTCGAGTTGTCTTCGGAGAATGGTATTTTGCTGAATGCATCAAAATGCATCTCCATTACATTTTCCCTGACAGCCGCTGTTGAAACTCCCGAAATCCCTCCACTCAATAATTTCGCTTCGAGCACAAATTCTAAATTCCTCGGCGTTATTTTTAACAGTCGGTTATCATGGAGTGATTACGTGGATGCCGTCTTTCGTAAATGCCGTGGACTCTGCTTCCTAGTTCGTCGGTTCAGGAGACTTAGATTAAGCTCTGGCCACATAAAAACCTTTGTCCATGCCTGTATAATTCCCCTTATTGTATATTGTTCTCCAATAATTTTCCCCGGCCTTAAATTTTCTGAATTTGTAACCCCTTCATAGACTTTTTAAAATAATCTCGTTTTCTAGTGGTCTGCCTATTCTCTCTATTCAAGAAATCATCGTTCAACGCCACTTCAAAAATTGTTCACTAATCGCTACTCGTATTTTAAGTGACCCCTTCATCCCCATCCCAGTTTATCTGAATGTAAATCTCTTCGACCAATGCGTAGACTATACCGCTCAATCCCAACAAGAACAGCGGCATATCGCAATTCGGTCATTCCCTATTTGTCCCGATTTTTTAGTATCACCAGAGCAGGTGAAACAGGAACTAAAAGACAATTTTCACATATAATACTTGACATATTGCCTATTTTTACTGCTGAAAGTTTTGGTCCTCGTGACCTCAATAAAGCCATTACAATTATAATAATTATATTATTATAATTATTTGTATACTCAATAAAAGAACATAAGACTAAATAATTTAAAAAAAACGTGTTTCTATTTTCCACATGAGCATATGACGTAGGTTTTTTTCTTCTAAAAATTGCATCCCTCGCATGTCTTCCGGTATTGTCCACAGACTTCAGAATTTGTCTGCGAATGGCGTCCATGATTCGAGATGGCGACAGAAATCTCATGACGAATGTCATCTTTAAATTGCTCTCAATCGACTGCGGCCATTTATTTATTTATTTGCGTCAGATGATTTTGCCCCACTTAGCTAACGTCAGGCGGCCGCCAAACATAAATTTTAATCAAAGAAAAATTTGCGAACTTATCTGCACACGCCCACCCACCAATACCTGTCAAAGACTCACCAAGCCACCGACAACCAATCAGCTGACCGATCCGACGCGAACGCGCGTGCACACTTACCGAGGTCGACGCACCGCGCGCGCGCGTGGAAGCGCATTTCGAACAGTGCACTCTTGGCAGATGTGAAGTTAATGTCTGTCGAGCTCCCCTACCAAATGCCACCGGAAAATAGTGCAGTTGTTGTGGTTCTACAGTTATTTTTAATTGCAACAACGGTCGCTTCATCGCATGCCCAAGCACCCCACCTGCCGCCGAAACACGACTGCCCTCCCGGCTGGCTGTCCATTATCTTTGGCTGCCTCCTTCTGTTCACGGCATGGCTGGCAAATTGCACGCTTATTGGCGGCGTTCTGCAGGTCATGTCCAAGCCAGGGGTTGTCAAAGTGGCCTATTATTTTGTGGGATCACAGGCTACAATGGCGTTGTTGTACGTCACGCTGAATCTGCCCCCAGGTCTACTGATCCTACTGTTCGGTGAGTTGAAATTACCAGAATTATTAACGTGTCTTTGCAGTAACTTATTTAATTTATCCAAGCTTTCATTTGGCGCTTTTCACCAATTGACGATGCATGGGCTGGTGAACTAATTTAATTTAGATGTAGAGGTTTTCCATCTGCTCGTTAATATCGTCTGTTTACGTAGAATATCAAATGGTTTTATTTATTTATTAGTAAATTTACCGAAGACGACATACTGGATCTCTTTGTCTTAATCGCTAGAACGTCCATAGTTCAGTAGAGTGTGGTATACGTGTCCAAGTGATTAAACTGAACGACCAACTGAAACTACATATTTTAAAAGACAGTTAAGCCTTATAATAGACCCAGTTGGAACCTCATTTACGTGGAGCTTAATTTGGAAAGTCTCTTATTCTTTTGGAATTGGGCGCAATATTGATGTTTATCGTTGTCCAATCTAAGACCGTCCGCTTTGACAGAGTAACCTCGTGTTTGCCAACGTATGAGTGCTAGTTCACTCAATATCAACGTATTCGTGGGCACTTTGCTCTGCATCGTTCACTAATAAGAATAATAATAATAATCGTATTCACTTTATTAAAGTCACGAGGACCAAACCGTTCATTATTACAATTGCAAACAAACAAAATTGATACAGGACATGGCGATTAAACATAGAAGATGCTGAATATGTTAACACGAATAACCGAAATAAGAACGATGTAAATTGGCAAGAAAGGCATATTGAACCCTGGAAGTATGCAAACAGCTTGGCAAACGCGTAATGGCGGCAATTGAAAAGCCAAATATTTAACCCGTGCAGCAAAAAATCAATACATGTAATTAGCGTTGCAATTCTGGTTCATCAGGATTTGTCCTCAACCTCAAGGGGTTGTTCTTCGAGGTAGATGTGGAATCTCACTAAAGAATACTTAGTGTTTTGAAAGAGCACAACCGTCCAGGAATAAAAACCGAGGAAAATAGCTTCGGAAAAGCTATTCTGCGAACGTGCAATGCTTATTATCTGCATTCTGAATGCGCATCGATGATTGCAATTGAGACAATTCGAATAGACCAATAAGAGCGTAGTATGAAGCTACCGTAATTATAACGCTAATTATATGCTTTCTAGCATTCCAGGTCTCTGGGTTGCAACTGAAGGACACGTTAAAACGGTTAAATTTTCTAGTGGTTTATTTGTGTCTTCGACGTCACCCTTCAATGGTTTCTTCAATTCTCGCTTTTCGCGTATATTTGGTGAAGCCTCCTATCCACGCTATTCTAGTTTGTCTCGATGTAAATATTTTCGACCAATGCCAAGGCTATACGGTTTAATTCCCACAAAAACAACGGCACATAGTAAAGTCCTATCCAGTCACGCCAAACTAGGTTAAATAGTGGCTTAAAATTGGTTTTCGGGTGTAGAACTTGAAACTGTGGCATTAATTGGTCCTTGTATTGTTAATATTACTAAACTTGCCGCTTTAAACACGTTACGTTCAAACACTTATCAGTCGAATGCCAGGCACAAATTAATGGCAGTCATTAAATCCGGTTGGGCGTAGAACATCTTTTAAGAAGATGTATTAAAAAACCGTGAAAAATGTACCGGAAAACCCGACCATCGCCCCTGTGTCTAGACCATGTCTAGAAAAAGGCACACACGCCAACCCACTTTGAAGCTGTTCGTGTTGAAGTCAACGGGTGTTTTGTTGGCCAGGGTATTAGTGTGTAGACTGTTTTAAATAACTTCACACTTCAGAGTAATTCCGAATGCTTTCCCGTGATTAAGGGACATATGGTGTTTTGGGGTTCAACTGGTTGCCAGATGGGGCCAGGTTTGGGGGCATAATTCCGCCATGGAACTGCGTAGTTTCCTAAAATATACAATTTCAACTAATTAACTGTAAACAATGCTGTGTTTGCGACCAAATATGATTGTCCACGCTTATTTAATGCTCCCACACGCATGCTTTTATAAAGATCATTGCGTTGAGCGCATAACGCTGTTGCCCGGACAATCTTGGATTGAAAATCCATGGCGCGCTTTCAATTATGCTACAGTTGTCGTTTTGTCATGTGAAACGACATATGTGAGCGGTAGTCACAGCTGTTCTTAAATCAAAATGTTTCTAGAAAATATAAATGAGTTATATTAATTGATAAAAACAAAAAAGCATTTGGGTATCGCGTGCGCCAAATATCACTGTTTTCAGTTATAAAATCCACCCAAATTCGGAAAAAATAACACATTGCACCTACACCTACAATTGATCGACTCTGGCTCCGACTATTAGAAATATTTAACGTTCTTTTATTAATTAAGAAATCGTGTTTATTCGAAAGATTTGTTTTATTCCGACCATCGTAGCTGTTTCTTCCACGTCGTTTGAAAATCGAAATTCAAATCTTCGGTTGTCGCCGATGTTTAACTCGTGAGGCTGACGTTTCCATGGAGACTACTCGGGGGGGGGGGTGTGTCACCAGCGCCACCCGAGTTGGAGGAAGTAAAAGTGGCAGCCACTGTATCGTCAGCACCACCACCATCAACATCATCATCCAATATGAAACCGACCCAGAGGTCCACGCCTGGATTTGAGGCTGGGTGAATTCCGGCTTATTTTTGGTGGCCAGACCGGGGATTCGAACCCAATAGAAGGGGGTGAGGATTTTTACCACTACACCACCCGAATAGAAAACTCTCGAGTAGTAGTATGGCGTCTTTCAATTTCGAGTTTCGTTTTACAATCCAGATAAAACACACCTTTTGAAATGAAAATCATCATTTGTTTATTGGTATATATGGTAGAAGGTCTACAATGCATGAATATTAATTGATATTGAAAATTCCCCCCCCACCCGCGTGGACTATTCTTTTGGAGAAAAACACTTGATGAAATTTCGAAATAATTGGGGCTCTATCGCGGAAAGTTGTCTTTCAAGGCTTCAATTGTTTATGGCCCCACAGAAGGCGTTAAATCTGGACACCTTGAAGGATAAATTACTTCAGAATTTCGTGAGATTATTCTTCCCTGAAATTTCTTTCGCAATTAATTCAAAGTTTCGCTGGCTATGAGAAATTTCGTTACGTCTAGTTTAAACCACTTATTTTCAATATCAACAGCGAAACCCTCTAATGTATAAGCCAATAAACGGATGATGGTTTTGGATTGAAAATAAGTTTTAAATTTGAATTCGAAAAAAAGCTAAAATTTTAAATATCTGTATAAAACGACCAATGGCACTAATAATTCCTGCGATTATTGATACATTCCTGGGTGATTGAAATAGTCCATTTACTTTGTAATTATCTTCTGATTTTAATGATGACGATTGGTTGTTCTGCACTTCGAGAATCAGCAGCCAACATTGGGATTTAAAATTCTTTTGTGGTGTTTTATCATTCAATCAAACATGCGTGGTGGTTTATACGAGTAGTCAAATATCACCAGTTTCATTTATTTATTAAAACAATGCTGTCGACAATTCCCTCGAATGTTGCGAATTTTACTGGCCATTTTAAGGGAAAATTAAATTATCTAATTCAGAGATATCGCCACGGTTTGGGAGATGATAAGATGGGTCTAGCGATTCGCCGTCCAAGAAAGTAGATTTCTTGCAAAATAACAATCGAATCAAAAATCAGACTGTAAATGAATTTTCCAGGAAATTGTTGTCGTCTCCGAAGACGTTTAAGTGGTTGTGATGCGTTGTTTTACGGTCAAACATTTTTCAACAATGGTTGTCAGTTAGTCGGTGATTTTTACTGCTACCATAACTACAACAACCCTTGCAGATGCCGCTGCTACTGTTGCTACGACTACAGGCGAGAAATGTTTTTTAACAGAAAAACTAAACCTTGCTAACCTGCGAGCCACTGGAATTTCCGTCCCCGTAGTAACTGGCGTAAATAGTCTCCAGCACTGCCCGTTACCCCCTGGGTGTTAAATTAAACAGGTTGCATCGGGCCGGGGTGTCCCCAAGAGACCTCGACGACATACTACTTAAATTCACGCGAAGACAACCTGAAAAGTAGTTAATTTCACGATTCTGTGGTATTTCTCGGACAAGAGGACAGAAGCAGCATAAGAAAAAATCGCCTTTTTCTATTTCAGCGTTAATTTTAAATGTTTTGTGGAGCTGATCGCACGATCGTCAGTTGGAAACGTTTTCTAGCATTTTTTGACTCCCATAAATCTAGGAAAAATCGCCAATGAGCAACACAAAATAGCTTATTTTTTGAAAAATTTTCTTCCCCGTTTTCATGGAAGTATTCGATTTAAAGGTCAGCCATTTTTCCCCAGTGACAATCTTGAATCTCTTAAATGTCAGTTTGGGGTCATGTATTGTATGAAGGTGGGATCGTATCGAATGCATTTCTTTAATTGTTTAACATTAAATGCAAATTGTTTTTGTTAGTTATTAAATCTTCATTTATTTTAAATTTTTTTATTTTTAATGTGAAGATGTGATCGAAAAACCAGATTAGTCAATTGGCACGTCTCGAAATTAAGAGACCTAATTGGCAGTGTTGTGGTCACATCAAAAGTATTAACCACCTCTCCTCTCCAAAAAACACTAACCACAATAGAAAGAATTCTGTTTTTTTAAATAATTTTGCACAACCACCGTAATTGTATAGATATCTATATTTGAATAATCCAAAGCTGGCTAATGAAAAGTATATGTGAAATAAATACTTTGTGGCATCGGACGCGCTAAGGATGTCACGTGTAGATCTGAGAAATTTAGTTGTTTGGTATTCTCTCTTGGACTCGTTTGACTTAACCCCCACCCTCCACGCCCGATAAAGCTTATTCACGGGGCTTAAAGAATCTATTTGCATGGCGTTATGCCGGTGAATTTCAGAAGGATTATATTTTCTAAAAAAAACAAACAGATATAAACATGATGTCGATCTTCATAATGTGGGTCTTCGTCAGGCCCCTGCGTGCCAATCAAAAGAATTTCATGCCGTTGTTGTTTGGATCCGAAAGGTTTGGAACGAAAATCGATATTTCCTGCAAGGCGTGATTACAGCTCAATTTTTCCCTCATTTCTATACATAATATCTATATTCCAACGACTGTTTTGGAAATAAAATGGAATAAAAAGTTTTGAATTCATCTTATTAAAATGAAACTCGAGCTAAAAAACCATTGTGACCTTGAAACAGGAATCGCGTACTTGAAGCGATCATTTACCGTGCTGAAAAGAACATTCATATGCCTGGGACTGTCCATGCAAGCAATCAGTGGCTCCATATCCTTTACATTTGTTGATCTCCAACGACAATCGATATTTCCTAATCACAGATCAAGTATTCAATACTTTCTAAATGTTATTTAAATATGTTGAGTGCAATCAGTGCCACCATTGACTTTAGTTAGTGTCAATGTAAAATCATTCGGCTCTTTAATTCAAACATGTCGGTTGCATGAGATGAGACTCTTAATGAGACTCTCCATCCCTCAACCGACTGGAACTTCAATTAGCTGTATACAGGAACCCCCCCCCCTCTTCGACGGGAATAAAAGCGCGTGCAGCAAGGGGGGACAATAAAGTCAACACCGAAAACATATTTGATTTATCGTTTCCTTAGTTCATGCAGCGAATTTCGGCAGCAGCCTCGATAAACAGTAAGTGCCCTAGAAAGGGTTGAATGTCTACGAGGTGGGGGGTGATGTGCCACACATAGAGATAAAATCTGACGTTCTGACAATGGAACTGAGGAGGCCGCTATGGGTTTTATCATTAAATCGGCGTTTCGCATCAGTCTGTCGCCTTTCTGAAAAAAATCAAACGATGCGCGCTTGCCTCGTCCAAAATTTCCCTGGCGAATTACGATTTATTCGAAAATGGCGTCCCACTGCAATATCTTGGCGTATTTAGAGATAAAAACTACGATAGAGATGTCATTCTGACGAGAAAAATATCTTCTGCTATAAATCCTCCTCCTCCAAAGCAAAATTCGATTTCTAGAACGCCTAGGTATTTCCCCGAATTTAGTTTTCGTTGTTTGCTCTGGTTTTGACATATTTTACTGAGATTAAAAGACAAAACCACTTTTAATGGGCATTTCTCCCATGGCGGCTTTAAGATGTGGGCCATGGTATTCGTGTCACACAGACGCTCCACGATCGAAGAATGGAAGACTCATTGGCTTCTTGTATACGAGGAATCGTGTCACCTAGCGAATAGGAAAAGTGTATTTCGATTTTCTTACCTGCTTGTAATAGCCGTGGCAGAAGTGCATTTCTTGGAGCAATCATCAAAGCCGTCGTCAATTTATTTTTAACAAAAGGTTATCTCTTGAAGGCCCTTTTGGCGTTAAAAAAACAAAAGTACAATTTCATTCCCGTTTTTTTTAAATATGAGCCCATATTCTATGGCAGTTTCCATGAACACAACCATGCTCGAATTCACATAGCTCTTCTTCCTTCCCTTCCTTCCAAGAAAATAATTTTCTTGATCAAAATAATCGACCGATTTCCCCATTTGCAACCAGACCTTGTAAACTTTACTTTAAGGAACCTTAGCATAGCGGAATTACAGGTCTATGTCCCAAGCGGTGCTAAAACGAACCGGTGCCCTGTAATTAAACAAACGAACAGAATCTTTTAGCCAACAGTTCCTTGTTAATACTTCAAAAACTACCGCGGGGGCACCGTTACTATCGTCCCGTGAGCTCAGTGGCTTTTTGATCGCTTTTTGCGGGGATCTACCGACGCACTCCATTGACAGACTGTAGACCGAAACGTCCACATCCAAATCTGGCGGTAGCGACACACGCTTTCAACCGAGGGTGTTGCTGACCACCACTTCTTGCTGATTAAAGTGAGCCGCCTTGCTTTCTCATTGGAGAGTTGGGCACATCAGTCTGCTTCGGAGATTCGTGGCTGGCACCTGCGGTCGAATACTTCCACCTTTCCGGCATCTTCGACGCGTAATGGCTCAGTTAGATCGCCGTATTTCCGAATAAAATTCACTGGAGACCAAATTGACCAATAAAGCAATGCATTTGGCCCAATGAAATTAAAAATTTAACGATTGCCCTAGGGTTGCTTTGATCAGGAGATTTGAAGAATCGCCTTATTATAGGTTTTTATTTGGCTTCTGGCAATCTTTTTAATGAACTGTTTTTTGTGGGATTCTGTATTCTTTTACAAAAAATTCGTTTTCTATTGCAGTATCATCTAGGTTTAGTGAATCAGGTTTTCCACCGCAGGTTTGACGCTTTGGGTCACTTTCTCTGATTGGTGCGTTTGAAATGTGTGTTCTGGCTTCCAAGTGGACCGCGTCTTCGATAAGGGAAACCATTTTCTTTACACCGTCTTACTTCAAGATTTCTCCCGTCTTAGATCAAAAGGTTTTGATCACATAAGGCCGGGGGCCATGTTCTGACAACACGAGACTAGCTCACTCTGGTCTTAAATGGGAAGCGGTAGAGGTCAATTTTCGGGATGAAATTTCGTCGATAATGAAAAATAAGAAGTGACCTGTCTAGATGTCCGTTTTTTTTACGGCTAAGCTGGTCCAGTTGCAAGATATGGCTCCATGTTTCAGGAATGGCCCAAGCAGATGCTACATTTAGGCGTAATAGCTGCACTGGCCTTTGCATCGCTTCTGTCCTTTGAAGATGCTGTGAATCCTGTCTGCATCACGCCGTACGACCATAATTGTACAAAGGCGAAGGTCAGAAATTAATAATATTGTTGGTTTTTATCTATTCAAATGATTCGTGTCCTAGGCCGTGCGTAGTGACGCGTTCGCCTGTAATCCACCCACTCGGAGAATTGCCGGGTAGTGGTGCAAACCGCAAACCGCCAACGCCATCATCATCATCACCCCGAATTTAATAACCAGCCTGATTTACACGTCGGGCAGCCCCCGAATTAGCTACCCCGTTGGGTGATTCAGCAGCGACCACTTCCACCCCCGCCCTCTTCAGGTGGCACTGATGACGGCGTCGCCTTTAAGATAGTCCCCAGGATCCTCATCGAAACTTCCAGGAGGCCGGCTGATCGTCAAGTTCGAGCTTGCTGCCGGCGCTTCTTCTTTGAATCGGGTCCGAATTCAAAATTGGACCCTTTTCTCTGGCGCCTGGTCTCTAAGCGGGGAGGTAAGAGTTGGAAGCGCGCGGAGGAAAGTTGTCGTCAGCATTGTCGTCGATAGTGATCTCCGCGGACTCGGCACTTGGCGGGTTTCAACAGCACCGACGATTACAATGAGTCACATGATGTCTCTGATCTACTGAGGTCAACAGAAAAAAAATTGAATTCAGTGGTGTAAAATTATCAGACACATTGCGATAGTTAATAAAAAGAATTAGGATGAATCATGAAATTAGTTTTCCAAATTTGCATATAAACGTTCAACATTTAAATTAAAAAAACAGATAAATTGATCATGTAACTAGCGTAGAGCAGGAGATCTGCATTTGCAAAAGATTCATCCCCTAATTGCCTCCACGGTCACGATTTTCCATTTAAATTGTTGAAATTTTGTTGGCATATAATTTTCTGACGATGACGAAGATTCTGAATAAGTTAAAACGAAATAACAACTGGGGCAATTTGCAAGAAAGGCAAATCTAAATGTTTAGCGTCTGTCAAACGCGTAATTACGTCGATTGAAAACGCGCGCCAAAAAAAGAGACAAATTTGTCATATCATTTTGTCCCAAACTCGATATCTAGACATTATTTGGCAGAGCGCGAAGTAAAAATAGCAAATATCACTTGCAATCCTGTCATTCATATTTTATCCCAGGTCGTTGAAACGGAAGTTTATGCAAACGCGCACACACGAAATAGCTAATTAATCCCAAGGAATTCCATCGTAGTTGCACTGAGATTATCATTACGAATCTGGTTGATTAGGCATGACATTTTCAAGTTGGGGGGCTTTTTAGTTTGCGCCAACAATCGGGAAACCTAGGCGCATTCCCCCAAATTTCTTTATTTGTGTGTAGGAGTTTCGGTCTGGGTGTAGGAGGAGAAGCTCCATCGTCTCGTAAGTGAGCATTCGGTACAGTGTTGGGTGTACGCAGGTCGATTGGCTGCTTGTAAATCGTTAGCGAACGTTTTTTTTAAATATTTTGACGTTCCATGAGAGTTTGAAGCCGTTAAGAAGAGTCAAGAAAAGGTCATCTCTGACTGAGGATGAACCAGCTTCATGTACCTTCGTGTGGCAAAGAAGGAGACTAAAGTAACTGAACATTCGTTTGGCATTTATTCCATGTAGCCGAAACGTAACCTGATTTGAACAACGAAAGTCTGATTGAGAAGAAGGCGGAGTTTTTAAAAGCAACCATGCCGTTGCTTTAGCAAGGACCATAACGTTTAGTTTTAAAATGCACCGCGAAACCAGAGGAGTGTGTAGACTACCAATAGACAGGCTAACCCGTCGGTGTCTTCTGCAAACCTATTTTTGTTTTTAACCAATTAACAGAAATTGAAAATAATTAAATTCATACAAATCCTCTACCGACTCTGCATCCAAGTTCCGGGGCACAAAGTTCAACAAACACGGAACGAGTACGAGATAAAACGTTCAAAGGAGGACATTTAAGCCACGAAAACGTGTCCTTTTGTTGTGATCCGTGAAGGACTGCGTCTCAGAAATACGATACTTCACCAATAATTGTGAGACGACGGGATGTTTTTTCGTTGAAACGAGCGTGATATGACCGGATATGTCATGAGTTGCCTTTCTTGCTAATTTACCTAGTTTTTATTTCGTATTATCTAATCTACCTCACCAATTGTGCAAGTTCTCCCACTTTTCATCACACTTGAACAATGAAAATCCTGAAACTCAAATTTTAAAATGTTTTTTTGGGGTTTTTGGTAAATTATGGTGGGAAAAAAGGATATGGTCAATGGCCAAAGCTCATCTCAATACTTTGTTATGTACACTTTGCTGGAAATTACAGATTTAACACGTTTTCAGTAAGTCTTCACAAGGTTTTCGCACATTGTTAATGGCATTTTTGCAACTCTGTCCAAGGATTCTCTATGGGGATCAGATCTGGAGACTGTAGGTCCACGACAGGACCGTGAAATACTTCTTTCGAAACCACTCCGTTGTTGCCCAGGCGGTGTTTGAGATTATTGTCGTGCTGAAAGACACAGTCACGTTTCATCGTCGATGCCATAGCTGATCGAACTCGCTTTTACTCAAATTCTCACGATAAATTGGCCACATTGATTCTTTCATTCACGCGGATCGGTTTTCCTGATCCCTGTTCAGAAAAACAGCCCTAAATCGCGATTTGCCTTCTGATGCGACTCAGCATTCGACGTCTTCCCAATCCACTGGTGAATTTAAGTCCTGGTGGCGTAGTACGTTACTGATGCAGCTTTGCTACTTTGGTCCCAGCTCTACGCAGGTCATTCACTAATAATAATAATGGTATTTGCTTTATTAAGGTCACGAGGACCAAAACTTTCAGCATTAAATGTTACAACAAACAAAAATGATAGAAGAAGTGGCAGATGTGAAATAATTTAACAGGAATGAACGAAATAACAACGAGGTAAATTTCCAAGAAAGGCAAATTAAACCCTCGAAGTGTACAAAGTTTGGCAAACGCGGCCATTGAAAGACCTTTTCCATAACGCGCGCCCTCAAAAACATCTTATATGTTACTGTCCACGAAGAACGTTTTGCCCGAACATACAATCGTCGACGTTATCGTAATTCGAAGACTTCGGGGTCCAAAAATCAGAATGGCACGACGGTCAAAGATGAAGGTCGGGAATTAATAATATGGTTTATTATTCAAACAACCTGGGTCGAAGACGCAGACAAGGCGCGATGCCTAGTGTCCGTTGCTGAGCGAGTTTTGTCTAGAGACACTTGGGGCGTGTCGTGGTCAAAAATGGGGGGCGCGTGATATTTTTGACTCCACTCCATGTTCTTATAATTTCTCGCGCGGCTGATTTATTTAACACCGAGTTGCTTACCTATTGCAGATTCAGTCTTCCCAGACTGGTGCAGGTCGACAATTTTGTGTCTGGTGTCCTTTGACAGCTCTTATGTCTTGGCCATAATGACGTTTGGAGCCTGACTGTTTAAGGTTGCGGAAAAAAGGTTTCCTTTATATTGATTACAAGTTAAAGCAGGTGCTATAAATACAAGCAACGCGTGGAGAACAGAGGAGACGATTGAATAAGAAGTTACAGGTCCGTGTGAGCCAGAAATCTTGCTTGAAGTGAACCTATATTGAAAACGGCAGGCATCTCTAATATTTTTTAAGCTGGAGAACTTCCCGAAATGGTGGCTTAATGCATACCTTTTGCCTCAGTGACTGTCGCGAATTGTGGCTTCCCATGCACGGCGATGGGGGGTCAGGTCAGATCCAGTCCTAGATCTCGCCCGTACTCCCGGTAGACAGACGGCAGTCCCAAGCGCGCCACTTCCGCCTTGACGGTACCGATCCAAGTTTTCTGTTGTTGACACTCCGACATCGCGCTAACCTGGGCAAAAAATCGCCGCGAAAAAACGAACCAACCCCCCTGCAACCGACGACGCATCCGTGGGGCATGCACGGCCCGCTTTTTCGATTCGTCGCAGACATGAGCCTTCGACTACTTACCATCTTCCCGTATCGCCAGGTTTCGCAACCCAAGGTTAGGCGGGGGCGGATTGAAGCGCGGTAGACGCGAACATTTGTCAGGAGGCGTACCTCTGTACGGCCCCACAGTGCCGTACGCAGCGCCGTATTCGAACGTCGCAAGGACGTCCTCCTTCGCTTCACCATAAGCCCAGACATGTTATAGCTGAGACATACTCGACTGAACGTGGCGCTCGGAGCACGTCGAGAAGACTTTGGTCTTCAATGTTTTCATTCCCCGCCCGACAACCCTTGCAAAGCCGCGTATTCGGCCGAGTGTTGTTTGCAAGGGGTAGCAGGGGTGTCTCCCAGGACAACGACGTCTTTTGCGAATCCCAGGTCGTCTCGATGGTAGGATCCGTGGTGACTGGATCATCGTTGTAATCCGTTCAGAGTAACTTCTTCGGATTCTTCGCTAAAAACAAGACATTGGCTACTGGATGACTTCCAAAGCGGGAATAACGGGATGTAGGTTGCAAAACGATCTTGTGTAAAGTCTTCAGGGAAAATGGCTCTTGCTTTTTTTATTATTGGCGCGCATTTTGGGTGGGGCCTTTCAATGGCCGCCATTTCGCGTTTGCCAAACTTCGTGGGTTAAATTGGCCTTTCTTGCTAATTTACCTTCATGTTACTTATTTTATTCTTCTTAACTTATTCTGCATTTTCTACGGATAATCTTCAAGTCCTGTAACATTTTTGTTTATTGCAAATTTTAATGCTGAAAGTTTTGGTCCTCGTGACCTTAATAAAGCGAATATTATTATTATTTTTATTAATATTATTATAATTATTAAAAAATGTTTAGTCCGGGTTGCTTTTCGTTGAAAGATGAGCCCAGATCAAGAGGGATCACAGACGTGACTGTCGTAGTGCTTCGCAAATTATCAGGAGAAATCTCCAATTAACGTCCGCTGGGGTGGCCTTCATGCTTGCTTGGGATTGGTTGGTTTTAAATACAAAAATCCGATCATGTTTGTTTTACCGGACTGCCAAATTTTTTTCAATCCGATATCCTACTGACCGGTAGACAATGTTCTACAGTCTCTAGATTGATGGCAATTTAAAATTGTAGTTTTCATCTTCGTTCTGCAAGTGGTGATTGAGATAGCAAGATTTATGGATCATTGAAAAATTATGTGCCTTCTTTGTATATTATTTATTAACCTGCTGCATTATTAATCTGGGTATCAATGAATCACTTAATCTGGTCGTTTACACAAGTCCACATCCTGTTGTCTTTTTAGAAGTGCAAACTTTGGCGGAGTGAATTGCTGTTGCTTTGACGTCTCTTTGTCGCTCTGGGTAGCTCCATTAACAGACTCCTCTGTTAATGATTGAGCCAAAGATACCAGTACCTTGAACAGAATGAATACCGGGGTGTTGATGCTGCAGTTGTTGATCGGAATAGACTTTTATTAAACAAATTCGATTAAAAAATAAAACGCAAGTATAGTTGCAGCTGCCTAATAAATCTTCTCAGACTGATCGCAAAGTTTTATTTGTGAACGCGCAGTCCGTAAACGTGCGTTGTTAGACGGAAATCATAATAAAATGAAGTGTGTCTTGAGTGACATCTTGCAAATGACGGACTCGAGGCTTCTTCAAATGTCTTATGTCAGTCAAAATCCCAGATCTTTCTGTTTAAACATTTGCTGCCGCTGATTCAGCAATTTACTTAACACCATGGGATGTCTATCCTTTATTGTGGCCATGAAAACTGTTTCAACTTTATTGGAGTGGAAAAAAGGCTGCATTATAGTATGTTTTCTCTTTTTTGCAATTCATTTAGGTTCCACAAACATGAATTCTTACCTCGGAATCTTCTGTCTCTTTTCGGTGTACTTGGACACCCTGTTTTGCAATCTCGCCTTGCTGCATGCCTTCAGCTCGGGCCTGGATTCATACCTCCGCCTCTCCACCTCCGAGGGAGCAACAGCAACAGCAGCATCAGCATCAGCCGTCGCCACTGCAGCCAGTCGCAAGCCAGAGCGCGCGGCCACAGCCTGGCTCAAGATCGGCGGGCCTTGGTTCGTCTCCGGCCTCCTAGCAACCGTTCAGCTGGCCGTCAGTGACCGCGGCATGGCTATTCTCTCGGGAGACTGCAGCGACAAGCTTCTACCCGCCTTCACTAACCAGCTGGAGGCCACCTGCCTCATAACTGACCCAAACTTCCTCATTCTTCGCACTTCTATCGCCTACGCCTTGCCCCTGATTGGTTGCTTCATACTAACCGGTCTGCAAGTTCGGTGCCTGCGAAGGCTGAAGTTCGTCGCACCTCGGGTTTACCCCCTGGGATCTAGACAGCGGCCACAGACAATTCGACGGGATGTCACACTGGAAACGCTTGCTCCTGTTGCGGAGACTGATAAGCTGTGCCATAGCAACACCCTGGAAACCGTCCACGAATGTCCACGACACGGAAGGGTTGCCTACACGGCTGACTCAGTTCTCTCCGACGAATATCGATCCACAGAACGGGAACACAGCGTCGCAGTTGCCGCCGTCAAGTGGTACAGGGCGTACAGGGGAGAGCAGCTGGCGGTGGCTATAAACATGGTGTCGTGTATTGTCGCCGTGGGGGTGTGGTCCCCACTGATTCTGTCCAGTCTCGCCTACGGCCTTTGTCATGTTCCAGAAAGTCAGGGATTCGCAAAACAGCCGCTCTACCGTATTCCGGGCATCGATTTGTCGAAATACCGACCGTCGAAATGCTTCATCCAGGTTGTCGACTCACGATTGGCTGATTTTCGGTGGTGGGTGTACGCGAGCACCGGCCTGTTGTTGCCGATTGCGCTTCTCCTGATGGATCGGGATCTTCGACGGGCCTGCTGGAAGTCCCTTGGCCTCCAGCCTCCGCCTGCACCTTTGGGCCCCCGAAAACCACGGCCGAGTGGATCTTGCAGCGGCAAAGTGGACCTTGCCCCGTCGTTGCCATGTGAGCCCGTTGACATGCCCTCCAAACCCACTGGTTCCGTCGACATCTGGCGTGGTGGGGACGTGAACCAACCCAATTCTAATAATTCCGTCTTCCCAAATTGATTAGAAAATATGATTCTGTTTTATATACGTATTTATATATATGTATATAGATATATATCCATTATCCAAAATAATGTTGTGTGTATGTGCTGTAATGAGCAATAAAGTTCCGAAGCGCACGAAAATATGACCTTGTCAAACTATTGTGGATCGTTGTTGTTTAAAACGTTTATTTTCACATAAATTCAAGAATTTAGCGCAAGACTTCAACTTTCAGCATTGTTGTGAAATAGTTGGCGGGTGATATACATACAATTTATATATATGAGTAATAACTAACTTAGTAAGCAATAACCGAATTGCGATATGTAGCTGTTCATTATGGAATTAAACGTAGCCTTCGGATTGGTCGAAGAGAGAGTCAATAATTGAGGTGTCACCAAATATGCGATAGACGAAGAGGGAATCACTAGTGAATTGCCGTTGTTAAAATGGTGTCTCGGATGGAGGGTTGAATATAATACACCAGAAAACGGGTTTATTTTAAAAGACATTTTGGAGGCACATAACGTCAGAATATCAGAGAACAAATAGTGTTGATATCGATTTCAATGATGAGTGTATTGCTATTGGTGCAGCATCTCAAAGACTTGTTTTTTGCTTGTTAGAATAACCTACTCCCTAAACAGTATCCGTTATTGTATGTTACTATTGAAATTCATGAACCATGCCACGATTAATAAAAACAAATTAGTGATTTTTTTGTGGTTACGGGAAAAAAAATGCGACTGTGTCCAAGTCCCCAGTAATGCGAGCTTACCCTCGTCGTTTCATTCCGCAGCACATTGCCTGTGGAGGGTCGATAGAGGGGGCGGCATTCTTCGCCTAGAGGATAAACCGTTTCCATGAAGATTCTTGTGAATACTTCCCGAATGATGGCGTCCCCTGGAGTGCAACGAGACGAGAAGTTGGAAGTGGCCGCCGCTGCACAATCCAAAACTTGATCAACACGCAGGGAGCACACGTAGAACTGAGGCTAGTAGAACACACGTAGAACTCGGGCTAGTAGAACACACGTAGAACTCGGGCTAGTAGAACACACGTGGAACTCAGGCTAGTAGAACACACGTAGAACTCGAGCTAGTAGAATACACGTAGAACTCGGGCTAGTAGAACACACGTAGAACTCGGGCTAGTAGAACTCGGGCTAGTAGAACACACGTAGAACTCGGGCTAGTAGAACACACGTAGAACTCAGGCTAGTAGAACACACGTAGAACTCGAGCTAGTAGAACACACGTAGAACTCGGGCTAGTAGAACACACGTAGAACTCAGGCTAGTAGAACACACGTAGAACTCGGTCTAGTAGAAAACACGTAGAACTCAGGCTAGTAGAACACACGTAGAACTCAGACTAGTAAAATTCCCGCTTTGTTTAGGCGGCCTGACTTTGGTCGAATTCAGAGTGAGAATGCTAGCAGCTACACTGCGGGACCATCATTTCGGACAAATGGTCAGATGTTTTTTTACGCCAAAAGTGTTTTTGACCCTACAGCCATTTAATTTAGTGTCTCCAGGTTGAATGTTATCATATTGCATTGTTAACGCCGAGGACAAAAAATGTTGCATTAAAATGTGCAAAATATAAAACTAAGTGGGGATTGGGGGACTATAGATAAAACAGGAGACAGCCGCTATTTGTAACCCACGAAAAATGTTACTTCCGTTGATTCATCCTTTTCCAATTAGTTAGGGATCTTCACTTTTGAAAAACTCGAAACGAATTCTGTGAATGCATCATTATCTGACGACTCTGTCTCAAAGTTGGCGCCAGAGGAAAAGTTAACCGCAAATATGGACGTGGTAAAATTGCCGGAAACGGTTGCGGAACCGGTTATTTATCCAAAACAACTTTATCATTTTTTTAATCCGCACCCATTCCATCTCTATGACGCGTTTCGTGTTTACCGGACGTAAATTACTTCGCTCCATACCCGACCGCAAGGTCACGGTGACTCGTCTCTGGTGGCACCTCATTGGCTAATATTGTTCCGCCCACGTTATCCTCTATTGGCTGACTGTTCTTATTGGCCCTAAACCTGTACAAAACAACACACACCCCAGAAATGATCTCCTCTTGCTCTCTTCCTTTTTGCTGTGAAACGTTCCGGTCTACAGTCGAAGCTTTAAGTGCGGATTACGATTAGAGGTTCTGACAATACACCATGGACATGTGCGCGGAAGCTTTTTTTAACTTACTTTGGCGCCAATTATTAAGGAGGATGAAATCACTTTTCTGGACGAAGATATCGATTTTTGAAGTGGCGCGGGGGCAATTTTTTTAATTTAACATAAATGATTCGCCATTAATGGCTTGGGCAGGATTGAAAAAAATCCCACTGGATATAACAGAAACACTAATAAAAGCACAAAAAATGTGTTTGTCAAACGCATACTGGCGGTCACATTCACACCGCACCCAAATTATATCGTCTTTCCCCTGCACAAACAATAAGAAGGTTCTTTATAGTAAACTATTTGATGGCATTCGGATGGACGACTCGGTTCTAGGGATTTCGAAATTTAAAAATTCCATAATAGGCGTTCTAGAAATTAGGAAACGCGTATTAATTGTTTTACTGTCGAAATTAAGAGGGTACATAACTTAATAAAGACACACTATGGAGGTGTGGTTACGAGGATCAATGTGGTGACCACATCAATCGCTGACGTCTTATAAAATCAAATACACAAGGTCCAATGGTGCAACTGTTACCATCTTCTCGCTGTTGGTGTGAGACACGTTGCTAGGTAGGGGTCCCGATGGTGTAGCGGTCAGCATCCTCGCAATCTGTTATTGAGTGACCTCGGTTGACCCGTGGTTAGAGCAAGCTGGGTTCGACTCCAAGTTAAGTCCCTCTGCTGGTGGCATCGGGCGCGACCTGTAAAAAAAGAATTCCCAAGAATTCCCTGGCAACCCCCATGAGGCCGGTTTATTTGTTTTTTTTAAATCCACAAAATGGAATATCGATTGACAGAAAAACAAATAAAATCTCCGATAAACGTCCACATTTTGAGCGTCGCCTTGAATACAAATACACAAATCAAGTGGTTGATATCTGAAAAAAAAAGAGACTTTAGCACGTCAATGACAGCTAGCATCTCGTTAGGGTGGGTAGATGAGGAGATATATCCCGTGGGTACACCTCGGTTAACGCATAATAGAATTTAAGCATAACCAATGGGCACCACAAGTTCCATGACCTCGGAATGGCAAAAATCGTCTGTTGGGAAATGGAAGTAATCGCGGGATTTCGAAATTCAGTCGTTGAAGAATCTCCCGACCGTCAGTAATGCAGACACGCGTTCTGTATGTATCAAAGAGAACGGTTCCTAAAGTGGCTACAACAGGGTCTCTCTCAAGCAAAATGACAATGTATAGAAACAACATCAGACTCCTCAATAGGGAGGCTGTTCAGGCAAATTCTCGATAACTCTTCTCATCGTCTCATCTTTCTGTCTTCCGGTTGTTGGGGATCAGGGCGGCGGGTGATGACAGTAATGTTTGTTTGTTGCTGTCAATTGATAAGATATGCACGGGATATTGGACTCAACCTTCGTGGTTTTCAACGAAATGAGCGAATTAGAGCCACGCAACGCCAATAGTGGCCCGGTGGTGCAGCCGTTAATACACTGTCTCTGTTGGTAACTCACTGTCCAAGATTTGGCCCATTAAGGCCTCTACTTGTATTGGCTCATCAAGCCAAAGGACCATGTATAAAGACAACAACACCAGACTCCTCAATAGAGGAGACTGTTCAGGGAAATTCTCTAGAAGTCCTCCGGCTGGTGGTGGGGATAAGGGTGACGGTTGATAACACTATTATTTGTCTACTAATTTCATTGGCTCAATCATCGATAAAAACGGTGTGCAAAATCCCTGGTTTTAAGGCGCCTCCCCACGGGTTTAAAATTGAAAACGGCATGCTCCAATAAGAGGCCATCATGTGTCACGAGTCTCTTTCCGTGTGATGGTTATCCTCTATGACGGCAATAATTGCTATCCGTTCCCTGAAGAGTGAGGCACTTTCTCTCACACCAACACCGGACCACACAGCTCAGACAACATCAAGTTCACACGCCATTAGGAACCGTCCATATTTCAATTCAAGCACGATTTATAATTACATGTTTATATAATTTATATTATGCGTTCAAGTTCTGATTGAATCCAGACACGGTGAAGTAAGTATCTCCACAAGTACTTCTCTTAGTAGACCATTTTATCACATTATTTATGAGCAATCAATTTCATTTATGATGCCAATTTTGGTTTAAATGCTTTAAATCGGGCGCCAAAATCTGGACGACCAACCAATTTAGATGATAACACAATAAATCCCCGGTTTAATCAGATCCTCGGTTAACTAAAAAAAGAAACTGCAATTAAACTGGAAGCGTTTCGACGAATTAAATAGAATGCGAATTTCGGTGCCGCATCGACTCTCCCTGGATGACAAAAACCATTTTTGGTCGGAACAAAGAATGTGTCCCTTTTTACGCCGAATTTTAATTCGAGAAGAGAAGTCGATCGTTAAAGAAAAATTTAGTCTAAAAACCAAGAGGCCTCGAAATTCATTTTTAGAATGCGCGATTTCTTATTGGTGCCCCAATAGGAGGTTCTCTCAAGTTGGCGTTTCTTTTTGAATGGAAAGCATATTCTGTTTATTGATATGCATGGTAGATAGGTGATAATAATAATAATATAAATAATAATATTCGCTTTATTAAGGTCACGAGGACCAAACCTTTCAGCATTAAAATGTACAATAAACAAAAATGTTACAGAACGTCACGATTATACGTAGAAAATGCACAATAAGTTAAGAAGAATAAAAGAAGTAACATCGTGGTAAAAGGCCAATTTAACCCACGAAGTATATAAAGTTTGGCAAACAGGAAATGGCGGCCATCGAAAGGCTCTATCCAAAACGCGCGCCAACTATTAAACTCATAATAATGAATAATAAATGGCAAATGTCCCCCGCATGCACACTAACAGATGTGGATTCTTTTGTGGAAATTTCGATTACATGTCGGCATAATCGAGTCTCAATGACACCAGAAGATCGTTTTCTAGCGAAATCGGATTACTTTTAGTAAATTACGCACCTTCTACTTGATATCGGTTAGAGGAGGTGCTTTCAAACTGCGACAACAAATGTGAGAACAAAATACAACTGAAAAAGAAACTCGAACTTGTTAGAGTCTGCATGCACAAATGCGCTCAATGCTGCCTCTTCTGTCTGGGCCGTGTCCCTTTACAGCACTTTACCGTCCAAACTTTCCAGTGAGGGTATGTCATCTGGAAGAGTATCACAGATGTATAAAATTAGACATTTCAGTAAATAGTGTAGTTCACTTGAATTCCCTCTCTTTGAGTGTCTTCCGATTGATTGGGTTCTGACCTTACTCAAGTTGCAAAGCTCAAACAGCATCAATGTCTCCACGGCTACCATTATTGATCACTACTTAAATAGCAGTTCCATTTTCGCTTTTCACGAAATCCTCCTGTCCCCCAAATCTCCGATGTGTCAATGTCAATCTCTTGGAGTAATGCGCAGAAAATACCGTTTAATTCCCACAAGACGACTGTTGGAATATCGCAATTCGGTCATTCCGAATTTTTGTTTCACCAGAAGATGTGGAATACGAAGTCAGAGACAGTTTGTTGTAAGTAGTGTTATAACTCTTAAATTCTTAGTTTTGGTCACCGTGACCTTAATACAACGACTCGACGGCATACAAGTGACCGCTAACTTTTCTTTCGGTGACCTAGAGTTCGTTGTCCTGGGAGACACGTCTAGCAAGGCAGTCGGCCGGAGATAAACACATCGAAAACAAAGCCTTCTCGGCGCGATATGAACACCATTTCCTAACCAAGATGCCTGCAAGGTTCGCTGGTCGACGATGTCCCAGCCTTCAAATACCTGGGCTCTCCAACACTCCCGAATGGCCATGCGAAGGAGAAGGCAAAAATACGCGTCGACAGCGCTAGGAATGTGTTTCACCAGTTTCGTACAAGCCTGTGGGGCCAAGTGGAGATAAACCTTCAGACTAGGAATCCTGCCAATCGCGCCGCTACCCACCCCACCTTAACATGCCGCTATGAAACCTTGACACTGCGTGCCGATGACACCAGGAGATTGGAAGTTTTCAATCACCGGTGTCTGCGACGAATCCTGAAAGCGGACTGGCGCGACAAGCTCTCCAACAACGAAATAAGACGGAGATGTTCAGACGCGGGGAAGCTGGTAATCCTTCTACACCGCAGTCGGCTGCAGTGAAGCCTCCACCTCCTTGCCAAATAACCGCGGTGTACTACAAGGCGCAGTGCTATCTCCCTTCCTTTTCAACTATTACGCGTCTAGCCTTCGGTCCCCTAACGACGTGACACTTATAAAATACGCGGATGACTTGAATTTATGCCATGCATGCAAGAGGGGTGGTGATTCTCAACAGCTCGGGAAGGCAGTCACTGAGGTACTCGAGTTGTCTTCGGAGAATGGTATTTTGCTGAATGCATCAAAATGCATCCATATTACATTTTCCCTGGCAGCCGCTGTTGATACTCCCAAAATCCCTTCACTCCATAATTTAGCTTCGAGCACAAATTCTAAATTCCTCGGCGTTATTTTTAACAGTCGGTTATCATGGAGTGTTCATGTGGATGCCGTCGCCTCTGCTTCCTAGTTCGTCGGTTCAGGAGACTTGGCTTAAGCTCTAGCCATATAAAAACCTTTGTCCATGCCTGTATAATTCCCCTGATTGTATACTGTTCTCCAGTAATTTTCCCCGGCCTTAAATTTTCTGACTTTTTAACCCTTAATAGACTTTTTAAAATAATCTCGTTTTCTAGTGGTCTGCCTATTCTCTCTATTCAAGAAATCATCGTTCAACGCCACTTCAATAATTGTTCACTAATCGCTGCTCGTATTTTAAGTGACCCCTCCCATCCCCTCTATTCCAGTTTATCTGAATGTAAATTTCTTCGACCAATGCGTAGACTATACCGTTCAATACCAACAAGAACAGCGGCATATCGCAATTCGGTCATTCATTATTTGTCCCGATTTTTAGTTTCACCAGAGCAGGTGAAACAGGAACTAAAAGACAATTTTCACATCTAATACCTGTTATACTGCCTCTTTTAACTGCTGAAAGTTTTGGTCCTCGTGACCTCAATAAAACCACTAAAATTATTATATTGTACTACAACCATTCCCAAGAGTAGTCATCATTGAAATGCAATCAATGAAGCCGGCTCAACCTCTGGCAGGAGCTAGTCGTACCAAAGAAGGACACCGCCACGGATGTACTACTACCATTCCCAAGAGTAGTCATCATGGAAATGCAATCAATGAAGCCGGCTCAACCTCTGGCAGGAGCTAGTCGCACCAAAGAAGGACACCACCACCGATGTACTACTACCATTCCCAAGAGTAGTCATCATGGAAATGCAATCAATGAAGCCGGCTCAACCTCTGGCAGGAGCTAGTCGCACCAAAGAAGGACACCACCACCGATGTACTACTACCATTCCCAAGAGTAGTCATCATGGAAATGCAATCAATGAAGCCGGCTCAACCTCTGGCAGGAGCTAGTCGCACCAAAGAAGGACACCACCACCGATGTACTACTACCATTCCCAAGAGTAGTCATCATGGAAATGCAATCAATGAAGCCGGCTCAACCTCTGGCAGGAGCTAGTCGCACCAAAGAAGGACACCACCACCGATGTACTACTACCATTCCCAAGAGTAGTCATCATGGAAATGCAATCAATGAAGCCGGCTCAACCTCTGGCAGGAGCTAGTCGCACCAAAGAAGGACACCACCACCGATGTACTACTACCATTCCCAAGAGTAGTCATCATGGAAATGCAATCAATGAAGCCGGCTCAACCTCTGGCAGGAGCTAGTCGCACCAAAGAAGGACACCGCCACCGATGTACTACTACCATTCCCAAGAGTAGTCATCATGGAAATGCAATCAATGAAGCCGGCTCAACCTCTGGCAGGAGCTAGTCGCACCAAAGAAGGACACCACCACCGATGTACTACTACCATTCCCAAGAGTAGTCATCATGGAAATGCAATCAATGAAGCCGGCTCAACCTCTGGCAGGAGCTAGTCGCACCAAAGAAGGACACCGCCACCGATGTACTACTACCATTCCCAAGAGTAGTCATCATGGAAATGCAATCAATGAAGCCGGCTCAACCTCTGGCAGGAGCTAGTCGCACCAAAGAAGGACACCGCCACCGATGTACTACTACCATTCCCAAGAGTAGTCATCATGGAAATGCAATCAATGAAGCCGGCTCAACCTCTGGCAGGAGCTAGTCGCACCAAAGAAGGACACCACCACCGATGTACTACTACCATTCCCAAGAGTAGTCATCATGGAAATGCAATCAATGAAGCCGGCTCAACCTCTGGCAGGAGCTAGTCGCACCAAAGAAGGACACCACCACCGATGTACTACTACCATTCCCAAGAGTAGTCATCATGGAAATGCAATCAATGAAGCCGGCTCAACCTCTGGCAGGAGCTAGTCGCACCAAAGAAGGACACCACCACCGATGTACTACTACCATTCCCAAGAGTAGTCATCATGGAAATGCAATCAATGAAGCCGGCTCAACCTCTGGCAGGAGCTAGTCGCACCAAAGAAGGACACCGCCACCGATGTACTACTACCATTCCCAAGAGTAGTCATCATGGAAATGCAATCAATGAAGCCGGCTCAACCTCTGGCAGGAGCTAGTCGCACCAAAGAAGGACACCGCCACCGATGTACTACTACCATTCCCAAGAGTAGTCATCATGGAAATGCAATCAATGAAGCCGGCTCAACCTCTGGCAGGAGCTAGTCGCACCAAAGAAGGACACCGCCACCGATGTACTACTACCATTCCCAAGAGTAGTCATCATGGAAATGCAATCAATGAAGCCGGCTCAACCTCTGGCAGGAGCTAGTCGCACCAAAGAAGGACACCGCCACCGATGTACTACTACCATTCCCAAGAGTAGTCATCATGGAAATGCAATCAATGAAGCCGGCTCAACCTCTGGCAGGAGCTAGTCGCACCAAAGAAGGACACCGCCACCGATGTACTACTACCATTCCCAAGAGTAGTCATCATGGAAATGCAATCAATGAAGCCGGCTCAACCTCTGGCAGGAGCTAGTCGCACCAAAGAAGGACACCACCACCGATGTACTACTACCATTCCCAAGAGTAGTCATCATAGAAATGCAATCAATGAAGCCGGCTCAACCTCTGGCAGGAGCTAGTCGCACCAAAGAAGGACACCACCACCGATGTACTACTACCATTCCCAAGAGTAGTCATCATGGAAATGCAATCAATGAAGCCGGCTCAACCTCTGGCAGGAGCTAGTCGTACCAAAAAAGAAAGCGATTGCAATTATTATTATGAAATGTATACTGCAATTGATTTTATTGATTGAAAATGACAGAGGGAGGGGTGTAAAATGTGTCGGATAGCAAATTTAGCTGTGACAAGAAAGACAGACTGGTGTTCAATAATCCTCCTTCGAGAGGCAGGAAACGGACGATTTTCTGTCTCCGTCTTCAAAACTGCAGCTTCCCTGCATACTCGAACCTGGCAGGCGCGTCGTCCAGCTGCTCTCGATGATCGTCATTGTTGTTCTTGTTGTTGGTGGCTGCCTGTGACTGACGCAGTTCCTCGTAGAACCGGACGACGGCGGGATCGGCGCGGATGCAATCGGGATGCCAGTCGAGCAGTCGAAGACCTGCCAGGCTGCGGCACCGCGACAGCGCAACATATGCCTGACCGTTCTCGAAGACCTTCGGGGCGCAACACAAAGACCACGTCAGTTCAGGCTACCACCACCAGACAACGCCCATACCACAACAACCAACACCGTGACCCCTACACCCCCCTCCCTCCCCTTCAAGAAACTGGGCATCGAACCCATGAAAGGAGCCATCCAGAGACTCTGTAACAACAAATGGCACACTTCTTTCGTGACAAATTGCGTACGCTAAACAAACAGGTCCACCTGATTCGGTACGTCTGTGGAGATGTTTCATGCGCTGTTCTACCCAGAGACAAATACTGCCTTGTGAGACTCTGTTTAAACCTGTCAGCGTGGTCTGTCTACAAGAAACCTTTCTTCGGGACATCAATCTGGATCACATATTTATGCCAGCGAATTTCGTATGCTTCCATCAGGACAGAATGTGCGGCGTGAAATCCAAAGGGGGTGGTCTCGCGAGTTGCATCAACCTGAGCTGGTCAAAATCGAACAAACAAGTTGTTTTGCTATGCTGCTAGTGCTACTGAATGTGTTGGGGTTATGGGCAATCCAAGGTCTCTTCAAAACTCGACCTACCTATGCTCTCGATTCAAGAGATCTTCGTCCAACGTCACTTTTATAGTTGTTCCCTAATCGCTGCTCGTGAACCCTCCCATCCCCTATATTCAAGTTTATCTAAATGTAAGTCTCTTCGACCAATGCGTAGACTATACCGTTCAATACCAACAAGAACAGCGGCATATCGCAATTCGGTCATTCCTTATTTGTCCCGATTATTAGTTTCACCAGAGCAGGTGAAGCAGGAACTTAAAGACGATTTCCATATCCAGTACTTCTTATACTGCCTCTTTTTACTGCTGAAAGTTTCAGTCCTCGTGACCTCAATAAAGCGACTAGAATTATTATCATCAACGTCGGCCGTCCCAATCCACGTCGCGCAGACAGCGCAAATTGGGTGGCGAAATATTGGGAATCGAAAGCTTCGTATCTGGTCCCAAAGGTGTCCAAACAACTGGAGTCGGGGATAAACCAGCCAGTTTGGGGAATCGGGGTTGCCCCCCTTCCACGGACTACTCATGCCACCCGATTCTTGGCAACCGATTAGCCGAGTGTTTTTTTCCTTGCAGCTGCATCCAACAAGACTTCATGGATGGCATTTCCGTGAAGATTCTTGGGAATATGCTTTACGTTTCACGATGTCTCTGGTGCAGCCAAAGAGGTGGAAGTTGCCGACGCTGCATCATCGTCATCAGAAAATTGACCGAAACACACACTCCGAGTAGGTGAATTCCTGATTATGATAAAGGCGGTTCCATTAATGTCCCCAATAGCGGTTGCTGAAACACAGCGATCAGCCCGCTTTGACCGCATTTCCAAGTCAGACGACGCCATTATGAGCACCGGGTGGAGTGAAGGAGACCAACCTTCTTGAGTCCGACCTCAACAGCGTCGAGAGTGATGCCCTGGCTCTTGTGGATGGACACGGCCCATGCGAGACACAGCGGCAACTGGGTCCTCGCGAGCTGAATCTCCTTTCCGTAGCGAGTTGGGAGGCCGGACGTCCAGCGTTCTGGACGCACCACCACCTCGACTTCGCCATCGTCGGCGGCAGTCCCGCCAAAGTGACAGGAGGTCGTGGGGGAGGCCACCGTGTAGAAGAACACCTCCGGGAAGCCGCCCTCGGCGAGGGGCCTGAAGCGACGCACCACACCGCGCGCCCCGTTCACTAGGCCCCGGGAGGTGTCCAGGTTACGGATCAGCATTACCTGGCAGAAAAAGGAGGGTTTAACGGCACGCAGGCAGGCACCTCAAGCACCACCGAGGTATCGGCGGTAGCGCTGCCCCGGGGGTTTTTGCCCCACCAAAACGCTTAACTCGAAAAGTGGCTCGACATTCGGACCCACCGGCGCCACCCAAAACGATATTTATCCAATGGCAAGCCGGTTAATGGCCATTTTGATCGTCGTGACCCCCGAGATGTGCCAGGGGCGCAATCTCCCATGACCCCGTGTCGATTGAACCATATTTAATGTTGGTCTGTAATAAAGAGGCAACATTAAACCACAGATCTGCGTGTTCAGCTTCCAAACGATTGATCAGCTGAGAAATTGGTAAATTTTTCCCCACGACAAGGTCGTATAGATGGAAAAGAGTGGGGGGAGGGGGAGTAGAATGCGTTCACCGCTGAGGGTTCAATGAAGGGCCACCGCATTTAAGGTCAAATTGTCATTTTCAAGAATAATTTTTTTCAACAATCCATCTAACTACCTAGCAATATAAGCAGATGAGAGCGTTGGCTGAGCAACAGCAACATATCACCGGATCAGCTAGTTTCTCATAAAATGACAGTGATATAACTTCATGGTATTATTCGTTATCCGCAATTCTAGCTCTCTTATTGGTTGCAGGCTTTAAGTCATGCATACGTCAATGCTCGCTTCTAATTGGCCCACAGATTCATATTAATTATCGCATCGGTTTGCATAATAAAAGGCCCAGAGTTTTCAGAATCGTGTTTTTTCCGCGAGCAGATGGTACAGCACCCACGAAGTGAGTCTTCCTGTACATAGAAGCCACTTCGAATAAACAACTGTTGAGCGGCTTCATGGCTGTTTGCAATGAGTATTTATGGGAATATAGTACGATAGTGTTCGATTCCCAGGTCAGGCCACAAAGTGAGGCACTCTGGACGCTGTAGTGAGCTTAAAAACTCCTCTTTTTTTGTTAAAAACGAAGACACGAACCGATTTCGCACCCCCACACGCGAACACCAGTACAATTCTGTGTAATTTGATTCTATTTGGTTTGCGTTCTCATTCGTAATCTTTTTTAGACGTTTATGTCATAAAAAAGGCTTAGTGGTTCTTACCAACCACATTTAAAATATATTCCAGAGAAACCCCCATGAAGCCGGTTCATCCTCTAGCAGGAGATAGTCGACAACATTTGGATTTAATTTTTTGATTTGAAAATTTGTACAGGTGGCGCCATTCCCAGTGCAATCCGAGATGGCCTCACCTGGAAGTCGAAGCCAGGCTCCTCACCAACAGAGCGAGGATACTAACCACCACTACACTATCGGGCCACCCTCCTCCAATTGCTAAGGGGTCTCAACAGTTATACCATCGAAAGTCATAGTCTGACCTTTTCTCAGACCTTCTTTGAAGGTTGTTCCCAGGGCAACGGTAGCGAAAATCGAAGTAGGACCTGACAATAAGACGGTACACCACTCTGCCAAGATGCTGTGGACTCAAACTTGTCATCCATCCTTTAAAGACGACTTTCGAGTACGAAACAATCCGCTTCGCGTTATGCCCTGGGGAAGTCTGCCTTCACTCGACTGCTGATACAATGGGTGTACTCGGGGTGGGGTGAGAGACTGTACATAACACAAACACACCCACCTGACTGCCGACCTTGAGCTCTAGTTTCGTGGGAGCAGCAAACATGGAAGCCGCGTATCGCATGTTCGGTGGAGCCGAATCTTTTGCCACAAAGACTTTCTTCTCACCTAGAAAAAAAAGCCAATAAGTCATTCCTCTTTTGATAACGGAAACCAGTTTTCGGCCTATGTCGACGCTGTCCATATCAGGGCTAGGTGGCCGGATCGATAAATGAAACAACCAACCCGTCAGAGACATCAGCATCTCCTGATTCCACTTGTCGGCGTCCGCGCGATGCGTGCACAGCCGCGTATGCACGGGCGCAGTGCTCCGAGAGCCTGCTTCACTGGTCATCGTCGTCATCGTCGTCGTCGCCTCGCCATCCCGCTGGTCGACACACCGAGCTCGGAGCTCCAGCTGGGCCCAGGGCGGACAGCGACCCTCCCGAGCTTCGCCAAGCAGTCGGGAGAAGGTCGAGTCTCCGGCCTGGCGCCAGGTCGTCTGCAACTCGAGGCTGTGGAAGCGGCAAGCACGCCACGCCGGCGACTGGAAGGCGAACTTGGTGGTGGTGGTGTCTTTGCCGCCGCTTCTTGTAGTCGTCTAGGAAGGCGAAGTAATACACACACACACACACATCAGTAAATAGAGGGGAGAGGTTAAATTAACGTCGAGACAATCGAGGCTTCGACCGAGAGGCAGTCAGCTGAAAACGTAGATTTGTACCATGAAAGCGTACATGGGCTTACTGTCTGTCTACGAAGTGTACCGCTTGAGACAGAGCGTGCTCCAATCGCCGTGGATGGGCAGCTTAAATCGGCGACGTCGTCTATTCAACCGTGAATTTGCAACCTAAACATTGTCAAAATCAACCCGAAACGGAGGACGTCGCTTATAATCCAGCGACTTGGAGGCTGTAGGGTGGCGGCGGAAACCCCAATTTAACCAATTGGAGTTCCACACATAGCCCCTGGGTGTAAGAAGATGACGAGACCACATCGAAATCTTTGGATGGCATATGCAATACCGTGAAATGTACCATATATTCCCAGGAAGCTTCGTGGAAATGTCCTCCGAATCATCCTCTTGCAGGAAATGACTGCACATAAATTGAAACGAACTTGGACAAAATCGGCATCCCCAACGCGACTCACCGGCTGGACGGGGGGAAGTTGGAAGAAGTCACCGAAGGCGATAATCTGGATGCCCCCGAACGCCACCTCACTGTCGTAATTATCCCGCGTCACCCGCGCAAGTGCCTCGAGTCGAGTGAACACCCGGGCACTCAGCATCGAGACCTCATCGATGATAATTCGCTTGACGCGCTTCCAACGGGCAACAAGACGGGGGTCCGCGTCAACACGCTGACGCAACTCGGAGATCCACGAGTCCGGTAGATCATGCTCCTCTTGGTGCTTCGCACCGCTGCTATTTCCACCGCCGTCCAGCATGTAGCCGGCTCCCGAAAAGGCATGAACTGTTGTCCCACCAATCAGACTGGCCGCTACGCCGGTACTAGCCATTACGGCTGTTTCGGCTGGAGATAATATCCCTAAAAAAGAACAAAATGGAGACCAATGAATGATTGTGATCGATTTGTAGAAAGTACCTAGTTCAAAACACTCACCAATAAGTTTTCGAATCAAGTGCGATTTTCCAGTGCCAGCGCCGCCAGTGCAAAATACATTGACGCCGCGTTTGACTAGATCGATGACAAGCGCATGTTCGGTTTTTCCAGCCGATGTGTTTGTGCATTTGTTGCTCCAAGCGACAGTAACATGACTAAAGCTCTTCTCCGTGTTCGTATTCACTCCCCCGAATGCGTTACTTATACGTTTGGTTTGTCGAATAGGAGTAGAGTTGACATTGCGAGTCGGCTTCGAACGGGTAGTCGATCGTTTACCTGAAAACGCAAACGAGGTGTCGACGTTCATTTCATTAAAGCCAAAAATGCAAGTTAATAAGTCAAATGTGTACGGCATAAACAAATATATATCTAACAAATTAAATTAATCTCACGTTTTTTTGAAATAACCGGCGATAAATCAAGCACTTTGAATGGGTCGTTTGGCAGGATCGAACTGCATTTGGAGGGTGCCGTTATTCTGAGGGGACTCAACTCATCCAATAACGAAAGAGACGTGTTTGGTCTATCCACGGGAAGACGATCGCGTCGATGTGTCTTTCCGGCCACCTCTCTCCACTGAATCCGGAGGTTTCCGAGAAAAAGGCGTAAGGGGTCCGGAGGGCAATTCTTAATCATTATGTGCACGGGGTTTTCTGTAAAAACTATTGTAGCTTTCCCTTGTTTTAGAAAGTTTTTATGAAGAGTTGGTTCAGAGACTGGGTATCCTATACTTTTTCTCACTCCGTTCGTTTCCATTGGGGTAATTCGAATAAGAAGACCTCCACCGTCTGTTTTGACCAAAGCAAGGCGTGCCTTTCCGAGCGAAATAGTCCTTCTAACTGGTCCATTTATGTAAGATAGTTCTTCGACACTCACAGAGCACAACAGATGAACACCCATGTAAAAGTAAATGCGTGAATGGGTTTAATTTAAAAAATAAACAACTGATACTGCTAAACCAATCAAATTACGGTTAGAAAATGTCGTAAACGGTGGGTTGTTTTAGATTTCGAGAAATAACCACATTTAAACAGCTTACGCATATTTTCAAAAATTAGAATGCATCTGAGAATTTTGATATCTTGAAACATAAATGAAATTTAAAAAGATAAAGTATTTTTTTAAGAAATTCACATTGCCAATGCATTGTAGTCAATGGAAAAATATTCTTTGAAAACAGGGTCGTGTTTACTAGCTGGGTCTTTCGAGGTATATATATAATAAAGTATTCGTAAGTTACCCGATAGCCTATACAGCTCCAAATGACTCCAATTATATTGTTTATTACAGTAACGTGTATTAAAGGACGTTAATCGCATGCTTACTAAACAAATCATTTTTCATTGCGGATACGAGACATTCTCTCCGTTCGATTTGAAGGGTTCGTGCTTCCATCTTGACTTGAGTGAAGCATGTTTTATGGCACCAACCGTAAAAGCGTAAAGGAACTTCTGACACATATTCAAGAGTTTGGGTGACGAGAAATTCGACATTGGATGAAGGAGTCTTGAATGCACAACTCAGGCAGGAACTTGAAACGGGTGGATTTTAAAAAGCTTTCGGATTGTTAAAAAGTACGAACATTCGAAGACAGAGAAAATCTGGGGAACAGTTTACAATAAGGGGAAATATAAAGGCGTGGACGAAGGCATTTAAACAATTCAAGCTTATTCCAAGTCTCCTGAACCAGCGAACTACGAAACAGTAGCGACTGTATTTACCGAAGACAGCAACGAAATGATCACTTGAAGATAAGCAACTGTTGAAAACAACGCAGAGGAATTTTTATCTTGAGTTTGAGGTTAAATTATGGAGTGAAGCGATTTCCGCAGTATCGTCATCTGCTCTCAGAAAAGATTTGATGGAGACAATAGTAATAATTGTAGTGGCTTTATTAAGGTCACGAGGACCAAAAATTCCAGCATAAAACAAGTCAGTATAAAAAGTACTAGATATGAAAATTGGCTTTTAGTTCCGGCTTCACCTGCTCTGGTGAATCTAAATATCGGGACAAATAAGGAATGACCGAATTGCGATGTGCGGCAAATAGAACGCCATTCTCTGAAGAACACTTGAGTTCCCTGGTTATTGCCTGCCCGAACTGTTGAAAATCCTAGTACGCCTTGCAAATATAGCATTTAGTTCGATGTTCCACGTATTTAATGAATGCAACGCCATTAGTGGAGCGAAAAAACATGCGTAACTGTTTAAAAGAAAGGGAGAAAGCACTGCGCCTTGTAGTACACCGGCGATGTTGGGCAAGGATGAAAAGGCTTCGTTTCCGACACTTACGTGTTGGTGTCGGTTCGAGAAATAATTGTGAAGCTAATTTGTCAACCGTCGGTCCATGCAATCTTTACAGAATTGGGATAGGATGCGGGAGCGTGAAATAGTGTTGAAAGCAGAGGTGAAGTCCAAAAATACTCACTCAACTACCTTCGCTCCGGCGTCAAGTGCGAGTACGTGGCCACGACGTCCGGGGTGCTTAATTTTTGTTAGTAAGAAAACTGGAGAGCGTCATTGGCAGTTTTTTAAGTGTCCTCCAATAGAGAAAGGATGTACTTCGCGATCAATTTCAACCTCAGACAAGTGTTGGCGATGGGTATATGCTTAAAATGCTCCGAGGAACAATCTAAACATTTCGACTGCATCTCGGTTCAGTGAAATATTCCGCCTGCGAACAATATTTTCTGTCGTGTGACATTGAAACAGCTATCATTGTTAACCAATAAAAGTGGGCGATGCTTGAAGGACGCAATGACAACCACGCGTCAATATGACGCTATCTTGTGTCAACGACCTTTTCACGTAGTGGCTATCTTCTATGATTGCGATCTAGTTTATCTAGAGTGAAGCCCCAAACCCCTCTCCCTCAATACAGGATGCCTCCCTCTGGATCACACAAGGGCACAGCATCCTTCATCCACAGTCGCCGAGACTTGAGCAATTCCCTCTCTTTCCAAACTCATCTACCAGCATCGTGGTTTTCCCCGTTATAAAGACCCATCCCATTTTTACCCAAAGTCTATTTAACCTCGCCATCAATTCATATTTATTCAACTCATAATATCCATTCCCTCCATCCAATGCGTCTTCTCATTATAGTTGCCTGGGACGTGCATCCATGTTCTAACATTTCTTAGGTCAGAATCCCACAACTGAAAGAGCGTCACACATGCTTTTTCATGTGACACTTTCGACTGGACCGAGTTATCTAAACAAAAAAGTGGTTAGGGATATGACGAAGGTTGTTTTTTTTAATTTGGTTGCTTGCAGCAATTACCTAAACATGATCCTAAAGACTTGATTAAACATGGAAACTCTCCAACATGTTCAAAAGACATCCAATTGATGCTTTAGCAAATTTGGTCTGGGGCCTGTATGCAAGATGTACCGATTTTTTAGTCAGCGAGTTTTCCCATGGACGTCATTGTCTTCATATTTTAATCGCATCTGTCTTACTTCCTTTAATAGTTTTATTCATGAAAATTCTATCAATAACATCCCAGAAATTTCCAACCTTTCTACCGCGCTAAAGCCTGAAAATGATACACGATTGTTTGGAAAAGTCGTCATGTTTCATAATGCCTCGTTAAGAACGGACAAAGTTATCCGCAAAGGGTTTAATCTATCACAGCAACAATTTGAAAAGGCTTTCTATAGTCATTCATTTTCAGTGAACGGTTTACCGCTGACAAAAAAGAGCTCCTCCTCAAGAGTCGGTGATGTTATTGATATGGCAATTAAAGACGACGGCGAGAAGATACTCGGAAAGCGTGTAATAGTACTTGATCAGGCACAAAAAGAAAATTCTTTTGAAATAACGCTTAGGTGCTTCAGAAGGATACATCAATTATCTATGGATTCGGAGGAGTCATAGCTTAATTGCTTTACCCTTTCTTGCGTTTTTTCAGATGTGAATGTTGCTTATCAGTGATTGTAGCCATTTGTCTACTTGTAATACATTTCGTAAAATATAATTTATCTTTGATGCGGCTTGTCACGTTATAGAATTGGGACCTCAGATTTTCTGTATTTAGCGATAATAGTTTGTTTCTTGTTATGTAGATGCCGAAAACATTAAGGAATATTTATATGCGTCCGCCAATTTGCCTCTTTCTTTCTGTCTTGCTTATTTCTGCGCTATTTTTGATCGGGGAATTGATATACTTTCGAACCGCCTCTTCGATTGTCGATCCGGATACGAGAGCAGTACGTATGATAAATGATAGTTACGGTTTTGTAGAACTCTGCCAACATTTTGCTCACTTTGGCAGAGCTTGAGTTTTGCAGTGAGCCGTGGTCTTCTTCTATAAAACAGTTTCAACTCAACGAAGCCTTCTTACTTAATTTCGACAAAGCCGTCGACCAGGAGGTGTCAGAAAAAGTGTTTTCTAGGCATATACGTCTAAACCTGAGGTATGACTACGCGCCGTTGATGGGTATTCAACCCCTATTTGCGCGTATGCGAGGGAGTCATCTCGGCTTTACAGGTACTTCCAGTCCCTCTTAATTCTATGCATGCTATGTATAGGTGGCAATGCTTTGCACAAAATCAACGTATCCCTTCTTGCTCCTAAAATCGATGATAACCAAACGCCATGCGTAGGAAGCCGGTGTAAACTGGAAGTTTTTGATAGCTGTCTTTTGCTGTCCGCACCCATCAAACTATTACCCCATTTCAAGTAAGTCTTTTGTATTATTGGTTGCTGATCAAAAACGAATAGTCGCCAGCTGCCCTGCACGCGTGAACAACTGGAGCAAGTGAATTCAAAAGATTCCGCACAACTCATGTGGCAGAATCGCCATCGAATTATGGACAGCCACTTGTGTAAGGGACACTCGCTTTGGAGGCCAACATTTTCTGAAGACCGAGCACCAGTTCTTCCGGTGCTTTCGCAAGTAAAAATCCATTTCAGTAAAGATCATTTTGCTGCTTCGACTGCTACTATTAGTGTGGAGCGTTTCGGTTCTCTTGTAGGATGACGTGGACCTTATATCAAAGCGTATAGCTTTTATCATCTGCCTTATCTTGATCATCATCTCGACCATTTCCGTGACCCTGGTGTGCATGCCCAACACTGACATCCGTTACACACCGCTCCCTTCTGAGCAGACCGATTCCATCGAGTACATTCCCGGGGATGCAGGCCTGAACGACGTTTTTACCGAATAACTGCAACTTGTTTTTTTTCGAATTCTCTTCTTCTTTTCTGTATCTTTTCATATTTTTATTTCAAGAAAATAAAATATTCGGATTTTAATCCATTTGCGCACGTGTGTCACTTTTCATATTGGTCAATAAGACTCTCAAACCAACATACTCTCCCTCCGCAGCAGCAACAGCAACAAACATGTCTTCAATCGACGATGCCTTCGCCGTGGCCAAGAAACTCGGCCACATCAACACGGGTCATGGTGAGTATCTTATACTTGTATCTTTGAGTTCCAAAGCGCGTTTCTGCAATCCGGCGCTAATCTGGTCACGCTGACGGCGAAATGCTGAGGTCTGTAAGCTCTGAGTCTGACCGGCGTTAAACGTGGCGCAACCACAGCAGCCTACGTGTTTGCATAGCAACGTATAATTTCGTTGTTGTATAGTTGACCGCACGAGTCTGTTTTCGAGATTCGTCGCAGGCGCCAGCGGTCGAATGCTTCCAATCTCGTGTCTTTGTGAGCGGTGGTCAATTTTCGCAAATTTGGGTCAGAATAGGTGGCTCGTATTTGTCCGTAGGGTTATCTAAGTTGGTTCCCACGGGGTGGAACGCGTTCCTCGATTGGTAACGATGAGTCACTCTTTTTTTATTTTTAGCGGGTCAATACCTGCCCCTGGAGAACCGAATTCCTTCATCCGAGGCTATTGCCCTAGAGTCCATCGAGCTGAAGAAAAAGGTGGGTGGTTTTTTTCCCCAACCAAACTGGCACTAGCCATGTTGTCAGCAGCTACTTACACTTCTCTCTCTACTCTTCTCCGTTGCAGGCTCGTATGATCCAGGTGTCCACAGAGGACCTTGAGGTGAAATGCTACCTTCGCCAGCTCGGTCAACCCATCTGTAAGTGGACACTCGTTGTCGTCTTATTTATTCCATGCAGCACTATCTTTCGACTTTTATGAACTCGTGTAATTAGAATCGACGTATCCTCTGGTAGGAGGAGATCGTCTTCTTATTCTTTGACGCGACTGGCATTCGGTAACTATGAACGCTCCACGTCCTCTTTGGCGGCGCTGATACACCGGCCAATCTGTGCATGGTGGAGGTGAAATGCGTGTTTATAAGATCGTCTCCGACCGGCATAGGACGTTGCCAAACCACTGCAGCTGACGGCGTTGTAAGAAGGGTTGACAGGAGGAGATAGTCGCATGTAGATGACAACCACACCATTACCCATAGGCCACACAGCCTCCTTATACCACCATCACCCCGTCGGTCCCCGGTATTGCTTTGCCCTGGGAATCTTGGTCCAACGCCGTCGACTGCCGTGGTTCGGTCACGTCCTACCCGGAGCTCACAAACCGCCGCCGTTCACCGTCGTCTTGCCCAGTCGGACACTGTCGGATCGGCGGAAGACAAAAAACGTGTATCTGTCCCGTCAACGCGGATGTGGAGCGCTCAGACCCGTAGGTTTGTCTACGGTTTGCGCCGCCAGAACCAGGCCTGGACCTCAATCGAATTTGGCCTGACCTCCGATCGCTCCAATCCGGGACATACACGAAGCGATCGAGCAATCAACTTTCGTGAATTAACCCACGAAAGGAGGTATTAACACCCTGCAATTACCCCCCCCCCACTCGCGTAAACCGGACACGCTGTTCACTGACCAAGAGAGGCAGCCATCGCTCATTTACGATGTCTGGTTCGCTCCCACCAAATCTCTTCTTTTTCTTCTGTACAGGCCAATTTGGGGAGGACGGGGCCAACCGCCGCGAGCGTCTTAGGATGCTTCTGGCCGTCAGTGGAGGTCCTGGCCAGCGACCCAGCCTCGACGGTTCCGACGCCAAAAACGCCAACCTTTCGGCCCGAGATGTGAGTTCTTCTAGTAGTAGTAGTAGTAGTAGTAGTAGTAGTAGTAGTAGTAGTTGTTGTTGTATCCCCATCGACACGATTGGTTGTATGCGAGAGGAGTGCGTGTGTCGGGGCGGGGTGGGTGGAGCAGTCGAAATCCCGGGTCACTTAACAGCAACCGTATCGCCGGGAAAAGGTTCCTTTATTCATCTTCAACTTCTTCTTTTTCTTCCAGAACAGCATTGTCTGGTACCACCAGGGCCCCGAGGCTCTGTCGGCTGCTCGCATGTGGATCGCCAATTACTCCCTTCGCAGGGCGAAGGAGCGTCTTGAAAAGGCGCGACAGTTCTACGCCTCCATGCCGGAACCCCAGCGACAGGCGCGCTACCAGGAGCACATCAAGAAACTTCGGGTAAGGCGAACACTTTGGCTTCTTGGCGGTGTCACTCTGGGCCGAATGGAGATAAGCCTTCGGGTGACGGTTACGAAGCCTGCCCACTGCTCGTCGAAGACACCAGGAGATTGGGAGTATTCAATCCTGAAAGTGGACTGTCGCGACCAGCGTTTATAAACCGCTGTCTTTCGCCTCCACCATGCCCAGTTTGGCACTACCGGGCCGGTGGACAATTAAACACGTCGATTATCACCGTCAAAGAGGACGTGGAGCTCTCAGAGCTACCGAATGCCAACGGGGTGCAATGTTGGAGACAGAACTAGATCACAATCGATTCTGACCTGACAGCCTCCGGTCGTAGCGCGTGGGCGGCAACGATTCACAATATCCACCCGACCGGATCATCCCATGGCAGGAGCAGCCAGCCGCGCCAAAGAATAAGAAGACTACCGCCTCCTCTCGTAATCTCTCATCCCGTCGCCACACGTGGAGCTGGGTGCATCGGCGGAGAGTGACTGTCGTCATCCTCTTGCGAATATCTTCACACCACCAATCGTCAGTGTATTCCCCAAAAAACGATCTGCACAGGAAAAGCGCGGCAGCAATCGTGATCCAATTTCCCATTAGAGCAGAATACGCCTAAACGATTCCACAAATGCACAGAAGCAGGCCCGCACAAACGTCTACAAGTTGTTTCAAAAGGGACCACGGTTGAAGATGCCTCTTATAGTTTGTTGAGCGCAGAATACCCACGGCAATACCACAGGGTATAGTATGTGGCGCGATCGTGCTTGTGTAAACAGGCCTCGGTAGGAGATCGCGGGGAGGGTGATCAAGTACACGATTCAACGGTTACGCTGCTTTTTCTGCCTACCGTGATCTTAATATTAGCCCATGCCGTTATTATTAGCAGTAGTTCTGTATTGTTGGTTTTTTTTTCTTCAGGGAACCGCTCTTGTCTGCAGCCAAGTGGGAGACACGCGACCCCTGACCTGCTGTAAATTCTCCCCCGATGGTGAAATGCTCGCCACGTCTTCTCTGACGGGCCTCTGCCGACTCTGGTCGATGCCCGATTGTGAACTCAAGTTGAACCTGCGGGGTCATCAGGCGGGCGCCTGTTCCGTCGCCTGGCACCCCCAGGCCCGTCTCCAGTCCAATCAGCAGATCGCGCTGGCCAGCTCTGGTCAGGTAACACCCAGGCTACATTTTTTTAGCTAGCTGTTTGTGCGTCTCCCCACCCCTCCCCACTGTTAGAGGCTGCTTCGTGGACGGCCCCGTTTGCAGCTGCCCCGGCATTGCGATTCGGGGGCCAGGTCGGGCTAGATGGAAGTCCAGTTCTGGTGACAGCGTCGCACGTTTTCAGTTTTGCCTTGCCCCGACAGCACGCCAACCTCGCATGGTGTCGGCGAAAGACGGTGGTTTGTAAGCTCTGTGTCGGACAGGTGTAGAACGTGGGCTGACCAAAACAGCCGAGGATTGAAAGCTTCCCTGTCACCACAAAGCGACGCCTTTTTGAACCGTTGGAGAGCTAGTCACGCTATTCCGTTTTTGAGATTCGTCCCCATTAAACGCCCGTGTGTGGGAGGACTGGAGGACCGAGATTGCTGAACTGTTCTTCATTGAGTGAAGGTCTGGCGGCTTTCTTCGGCGTGTACAAGATTGTTAGGTCGAAACACATGGTACATCACACAGTTAGCACCCAAGCCCTGGTGTGGGGACCATGTTTTACTTATTCCCCGCTCTCTGCTACGTCCCACGCAGGATGGAAGCGTCAAGCTCTGGAGCCTCGACAACGAGGAGCCCCTAGCCGACATCGAAGGTCACGCGCCCCACCGCGTCTCCCGCCTGTCCTTTCACCCGTCAGGTCGTTTCCTGGCGACCACCTGCTTCGATTCATCGTGGCGCCTCTGGGACCTCGAGGTGTGTGAGGAGATTCTCCACCAGGAGGGCCACACCGATGCCGTCTATGACGTGGCCTTCCACCCAGACGGGTCGCTGGCACTCACCGCGGGTCTGGACAGCTACGGGCGCGTCTGGGACCTCCGCACAGGCAGATGCGTCATCTTCTTCGAGGGCCATCTGGAAAGGATGCTGGGCATCGATGTGGCCGCCAATGGATACCACGCCGTCTCTTGCTCTGCCGACAATACAGTGAGGGTGTGGGACCTGAGACAGCAACAAACCATCTACGTCATACCAGCACACACCTCGGTGGTCAGTTCCGTCAGGTTTGAGCGTGAGTCACACCGTTTGTTAATTTGCTTGCCCAATTAACTAAGGTTCCAGGATTTACAAGTAGTATGAGTATTGCAGGCGTCAGACAATTCTTTCGACCAAGAGTAAAATTAGTCAAACCTGTACCAGGCGATGTTTTTCTGGAAGCCGATGGTTATGAGCAACCCCCCCTCTCCCCACCACTTAACTCTGATTAATTATACCGTTGAGGTAAACTATTTAGTTATTACACCGCATCTATTTTTATTGTTAATTACGATAGTTTTATTTCCATAAACGTCTAATCTACTCATGTCCATTTTGTAAGTAGTATGTGGTGGTGTTTTTAATTGCAGCCGGCAAGCACAACTTCCTGGTTACGTCGTCCTTCGACAAGACCGCCAAGCTCTGGGGTCATCCCCAGTGGACGCCCATCCGCACCCTGGAGGGTCACTCTGGAAGAGTCGTCTACGCCGACGTCTCGCCGGACGGACGTCGCATTGCCACCGCTTCCCACGACCTCACCTTCAAGTTGTGGTCACCAGAGGCCGCGGATCACAAATGATGATCATCCACCCCACTTTTGTATGCAATTGTGTGTGCGTGCGTGTGTGTGTGATATAAAACGGGCTTTGGAGAAAGAGTATTTGTGTGAAACCCTGAGTTCCTTCTTTGGGTCTGGGGGGGCGTCAACAGTGTCTTCTTTTGGAGGGGGGAGACGTTCGTTGGACCGACCCTTTCCCGAACCACGCAAATAGATTTGCTTTTAATCCTTCACAGCAAATTGCAGATATATTTGCCCGTGATATAAATTGTTACTTCCCAACGATTGGAGAATTCGGTTATAAACAGTTGTACTCACAGAGCATAAGTAGCACCAATTTCGAAGGACCGCCTCCTTGGTGTCATTTCATCACCTTGACGTCGCTTATTCGGGCAGTACTTTTGCATCCATCTCGGTTTCATGGATGGCGTATACACCTGGGGATGCCACAATATATGATGGCAACGACGGAATAATTTATCGAATCGGCGTCTGTTAGTTGGGGGTGGTCTTTAGAGGTAGCAATCCATTTGGGCTTACAAATTTGGCTTCTTGTGAAACGGTCGCCAAAACGCTTGCTACTTTCCCACAATGGTTTAATCAAAATTTCAGTGTGAATGCCATCTTCGTGACATTGTGCCGCCTTGGTTTCTTAATTTGTCCTTTCCAGCGCTTTGGCGTCAGTGCAAACCATATCAAGATGGTCGCTTATGTAATCACGGTAAGCGCTTCATTGAGGCAACAAGGACCAAAATGTGCACCCTAATTAATGGTGTTATTGACGAAAACTGTCCTTTAGTTCCTGTCTTACCTGTTCTGTTGAAACTAAAAAGCGAGACAAATACGGAATTTCCATATGCCGTCGTTCTTGTAGATATTGAACAGTATTGCCTACGTATTGGTCGAAGAGATTTACATTTAGATAAACGTGAATAGACGCTATTGGATGGGGCATCTAATATACGGGCAGTGGTGAGAGAATAGAAAATCGTCAACAGGGGGTAGAGGGTCCCCAATTTAATATTCATAAATGATTTATTGCTCATGTCCCCCAGCGTCACGCATACAGATGTCCATTTGTTTTGTGAGACTTTCGATGACACCACACAAGACCAAACCGTAGCACGAGAGGATTGTGGAGGCTGATCAACATAATATTTCCGTGGGTTTTCCAATTCCCAAAATACGGCAATTTTTAGCTTGCTTCAGAAAAGATCATTTTTTTCAGCAAAACAATCCTGTTATTCTCACCGCGCAGGCGGGGACATTTGCGATGCATCATTTCTCATGCACAAATTGTAGACCCTCTACGATACATATATATATCAATAAAAAATGCTGATTTTCCATTCAAATTGAAAACCCCTGTAGCAGTAGTATTAGTAATAGTAGCAGTAAAAGAGGGGTCGATTTTTTTTAAAACGCGTAGATTTGCAACATTTTCAGACCAAAATAACTGGAATGGTTTAACCGCATCTGGTATAGTTGAGCTCCGGACATTTTTCGAATGTGATACAGTTCCCGTATACCATTAGAATCGTTAACGCGGGTCAAGTAAAAGTGCAAAATAAATGAAACCGAAAACTTGGATCGCCGAAACAGAATAACGACAGTTTACATTAAGTTGCTCAGGAATTTGGTTGGCGTTCCAGCGGCACCCGGGTTTGCTAGTGGGACATTTCTAGTCTTCGAACTGTCTATTTCTAGCAGTAGCTGAAGTAGTATGAGTACTTTATTCTGTATCAAGAAGCAGGTTTACCATAATGTGCTACAGATTCGAGATGGAGGTTGTTTCCCGAAAGTATAATACAAGAACCATTAAATTCAGCTGCAAAATAATCGAATCTTGGTTTAGGCTGAGAAATCGATGTGCTTCTTCAGCATCGGAAGAGAGTTTTTTTCCAATTAATTCCATTTTGTTCGCAAAAACAACCTATCCGAACACATTTCGGGGGTGGGTGGATGGCGACTATTGGTTGATGTAAATAATGCGTCTACCCAATTCCGCCGTTATTGCGGGAACAGTAACAGCGACGACACTCGGCCTTGAGGAAAAGATGATGTATTTTTTTACTAAATATAAAACGCTGGATAATAAAGTATTTTGTTTATTATATAACAACCTCAAGAAACAGAACTTTCGCCATCTAAATAAACAGCAGTCATAACATTTGATAAACCGATTATGACCTCGGGCACTGTAAACAATGCTGACTTTTGTTTTACCATCTTACAAGTTTTAAAAACGACAGGCCGGAAAGCGAGAAAAGCGACTACAAAGCAATCTTTGTTCTGTCTGGCAGTCTCCAAGAGTCATGGTAACAGTGAATAATTGAAAAGACAATCGTGTCTGATTGGGCGCGTTTTCAGGTCCAGTGAAGTCGACTCAGGTGGGTCAAAACGTTCAGCATTAAAAATTAACCATGCTACTACTAATTATGAAAAGCGTCTCTGCGTTCTTGTTACCCCTCTTCTGGTGAAACCGAAAATCGGGACAAATATACACTAATTTGGGTGGGAATTAAACGGTATAGCCTTCTTCGCGTCGACTGAAGAGATTTACACAAAGAAAAACTAGAATAAAGGAGAGTGGAGACCGATATTTGCACTTCAGAACAGTCTCAGATAGACATCAGTTGGGGATAGAACATTTTCGGCATTGAAGAAGCAGTTTCGGAGGAAAACGGCCCGAAATTTCACGTAAAAATACATTTATTTCCCCAAATTCATGAATGGCCGTAAAAAGGCCCTACTCCAACATTTTCTTCTCACTAGTACGCCCACGTGTCTAGTGAGACTGTCTAGTAAATATTAATGTGCTACTGGACGTCGAAACTGAGTCAAGTCCACCTCGACGCCGTTCGTTTCCAAAGTACCCCCTCCACTCCAGACGTCCACGAGGAACTCCTCGGTGTCTGGCAGGGCTTCTTCGTCGCCGTATTTGAAATTCTGTCTTTGAGTTGTCCTGGGCCCTTGACAAGAATTCTGACGGCTTTAAAACCGATTTGTTGATCCGGTAGGTTGGGTGAAATATGAAATATTTTCCGTTTCTAAAAAATAAACGCTATCAACATGAGCGAATAGGCACTGCATACATTGCACGAATTCCAAAAGCGAAATAACGCGATTTGGTAGGCAGCGAAAATCTGTGTGAGAGGCACCATGGTAGCAGTCGGATATGCCGAATGTAGTGTACAAATTCCGAAGGCGTGACGTTTATTTCCAAAACGAACCCAAACCAGGCAGACAGAAAAAATTCAACGAAGAAGTGCTCCTCGCAGTATGGCAATGAGAAAAGACGCACAGGCTGCCGTAGATGTGGCCTTCACGCTTGGACATTTACCAGGCAATTGGTTTGGGAATCACATTTAAAGGATTGGTAAAAAAGGAGTTTTGTTTTCTCGCCCCCCCAAAACGACAACACTTTCCCTCACAGCCAATAAAATGTGAAGACAGCAGAGGCCGAACCCCCACCCACCCTCCCACGGATTCTGTCCCCATCAATGCATAATTTAGTTTAAGCGCCTTTTCGACGAGAAGGTGGTGGTTGGGGCTTACTACCCCTGGATAATCACTGTCTAGGGAAATAACCAGGACACCTTCGTGAATGGCAATAACGGCTGTGTCCAAGGCAACAGGCAACTCGAAGTGTACACTCTTCTGTGCACCGTATCTAATGGATACGTCCGGCCTGGGCGTCTAAACAAGGCTCCCAATTGGCTGAGGCCGACTCATATAGTTTGACGGTATGCAAAATTCGATGGATCACCTATTTTCGGGCGAAACGCCAACGGTTACGTGCTTCGTGCGGCTATCTCCTGCTAGAGCCAACAAACCGGCTTCCCTGGATTACTGCTGACCAGACATTGCGTTCGGTGGAGGAGGAGGAGGAGGAGGAGGAGGAGGAGGAGGAGGAGGAGGAGGAGGAGGTGGAGGAGGAGGAGGAGGAGGAGGTGGAGGTGTAGGTGGAGTAGGAGGAGGAGGTGGAGGAGGAGGAGCGATCAGAATCGACGGAGGTCCCTATCCACTTCCCGCGGGACACCCCGTAGGCCGACTGCAGACCCAAGCGCTTCACGTCCGCTTTGACGGTTCCAGTCAACGTGTCTCGTTGTCCGCCGTTCCGACAGGACCAACTGTCGATCATCATCGGTATCTAACACAATTTGTCAATATCTTTTCATTTCGATTGCAAATATTGTATACCGGAAACCGGAAACCTCTGAAGACCCACGACGACCCCGGGCGCATGGAATTGGTTTTTGTTTTAAATAAAATAAACAACCAAATCCGAGGAGTGCTGCTTTAGTGCTGAAAGGTGTGCGCATTTAAAGAGGACAGCGAATATGGTGGGTCAATAATGTCACTATTTAAAATGCCATGTGAAAGTCACTAGATGGAGGAACTTTTGCGTTATTATTAGAAATGATTGAAGCACACGATGTAGTCTAATTGTCCTCGGTTGATCATTGCCGGTTTTGTAAGCTTAACGGATGTTTCCAAGGGTTAAAATCCATTTTGAACCATACGACCCAAATATGGGTTCTTCTCGCGTGCTTTGGTGTATGAAACAAAAGGAGAGGCTCTCCGTCAGTGACAGCGTTGTTTGTCCGACATTTAGCTGTATTTGCGCTTATAGAGGATGATGAATCGGTTACTTCAAGTGTGGCATTCCCATGAGGATTCTTGGAGAATATTTTTCATGTGATGACGTCCACCCCGAAGTGGAGGTGAAAGTGGACGTCGCCGCTGTTGCATCATCATTCAGCGCCCAACCAACACCCCGAAGCCACACACGAAACTGAGACTGGTTAAATGCGCCTTTCAAATCAACAGACGGTCGGAAATCTTATGAAGAAAACTACTGCTTAAAGTCGGCTCATTTACAATGAACGCTAGATAGTGTACTAGAAGGTGTTGTACTTTCTATTTTCCTTTTCAACCATTGCACTGAATGGACGACCTGACTCTATGCCTGTCTGGAAGATATGTAAGGATTCCACAAAACTCGGACAGGCCGTCGTTGAGGCACTGAAATGGTGTTCAGAGAATGGCCTTCTTCTTATTTCATCACAATGCGTCCTCATAAGGTTTTCATGAGAGTAGATTTTGACACGCCCGCTATCGCTTGACTCCATAATTTCGCCTCGAGCTCAAAATCAGAATTCCCCGGCGTTATTTTTAACAATCGGGTATATTTCAGTGATCCATAGATTTTTTTAAATAATCTCGTTTTCTAGTGGTCTACATATGCTCCCCATCCAAGAGACCGCTTACATCAACAAACAATTTAATTGTATTATTAATAGCTGAGATGATAAAAAAAGTGATCTTGTTTAATAAAGTGTCTTTCAAGTTCGAGATGTTTTTAGAATTCGTATTAAACACCCGATTTAAATGGAAAATCATCATCGATTTCTTGATATATGCATAGTAGAGTGCTCAAAATTTATGATCAATCAATAATGCGTTTAAAATTAGTCTCGCCGCGTGCACGCTTTCAGATGTCGATAATTGGGACTCTGTGACGAAAATTTCTTGTCGAATGTTTCCTTTCAATCCGTCAATTGTTTATAGTTTATTTGCATAAACTCCATCTTTGATATGGCCCCTGAGAAAATAGTCAAAAGTCTTTAAATCCGGCGATCGTGTCAGCCATATTTCTTCAGAATTCCGTTAGATTATTCTTTCCTGGAATTTCGTTCGCAATAAATTAATTTCGTCGTTGGATGTGTTGCATGTCGTACTGTCTTGTTGAAAACCCACTTATCGTCAATATCCATAACATCAACAATTGGTCAAAGCCTTTGACGTTGTTAACATGTGACGATATCGCAATTCGAAGATGTTAAGCCCATTTGCGAGTGCATTTTAGAAGAAGAATTACACCACCAGACGAAAATTGTCACTAAACAGTGACACGGGAGAAATTTAAATATATTGCCGTGGGTTTTCCAATGCTAAATACAGTGATTTTCTTTTTTTCAACAAAACTATCCGTTTGTGTTTGAATGCAATTAACAAATTGTTGACGTTTCCGATAATCGTCGGTGTTCAATTCTTGCAATATATCATTTATCAGTCATTAATTGTAGAACCAATACTATAAATATCAATGAATAGATGATGATTTTCCATTCAAATTGGGTGATTAATTCGAATTCTAAAAGCAACTCGAACTTGAAAGTGCTTGTAGAATATGGCATAGTCGTCAATTTAAAATACGCCAGAGGGATTTCGGTATCTCACCACGTATTCGGTCATTTTTTGAGTTGCATCCACGAAATTAGAGGTCAGATGCAGTTATCCTTGTGGACCAATCCTCGACTTACATTTATGGTGTTCGGAATTCTTGCGATGGTGGGAATGCATGCGAAAGTTGCATGAGAAAGTTACCCTAGATACATCACTTATGTAGCTATGGAATCACAGCGATTTAAATTAGTATACTTAATTTTCAATACACGAGAAGGTTCATTGGCGTCAGTTCACGCCATGAAAAAGCGCGCCTGTTGGATAGTGTCAAGGTCAGGCATATCTGAATCAACGCGGATTTCCAACACGGGTCAAGGGTCAGTCTGGGATCAATAAACACGCTGTCGACTGAGCCAGGCCGGCTACGTGTTTATTATTCCATTGGAAAAAGTTAGACCCGTTATTTCGGGACTGCGGTGTTCTGGCTTTCTGAAAATCCGCCGGATTTTTAAAATAATTAAATTTTCTAGTGGTCTATAAATATTTTCAATCACCCGTCGAAATTCCACCGGTTTTTTCAATCTCGTTTCTGTTTGTCTTACTGTAGCCACCATAGAATGACACGAATAATGAACCGTTTAATTACCTCAAGGACGGCTGCACATCGCAACTCGGTAATTTCTCAACATGTTCTGATTTCCAGTTGTATTAAACCAAGTGAGACAGGAAGTCTGCGAGACCGTTTTTTGTAAGTAGTATCGCAACGTTTTAGCGCCGCGATCGAAATAATCACTATTATTAACTTAGTAGTAGGCCGGCCCGCAGATCAACCGCGCTGGTTGGCAATCGTGTGTGGAGGCAGCGGTTTGCCTTATGTCCGGTTAGTGGCCTGGATGCCTTTGTCCAATCGGTAGTCGTGACGACTGTTATTGGTGCACGCGCTGGACAGAGTCACGTGTGATTAGGGCCAATGTGACGTGCTAGCGGCCGATTGTCCGTAGAACGCGCGCATTGGCTGCAAGGAAGCAAAGAACAATGGGTGACAATGAGGTGACGTCAAACTGTCCGAATGACCTCGAGCAGAAATACTTCGTGACCCAGGTGAAATATTGTGCATTTTCTACGCATAATCGTGACGTCCTGTAAGATTTTTGTTTATTGTAAATTTTAATGCTAAAAGTTTTGGTCCTCGTGACCTTAATAAAGCGAATATTATTATTAGTAATCATAACAATGGTATTTTTGTTTCAAGCCACGGGACCAACACGTTCAACAGTTTCGACAAACTAAATTGATACAAAAAGTGGTGATTATAGAGATGGAATGGAACACTTGTATTTGCAAACAGTTCAAACCTTTATTGTTTCAGCTGATTTATTTCCGTTTTAAAATTTGTGAATTTGTTTTTTTCCAACGACGATGAAGAATCAGAATAAGTAAACAGGTAAATTGGGAAGAATGGCCAGTACTAAAACCATCGGAGCATAAACATTTTGGTTAACGCGCAATGGTGGCCATTGGAAGGCCCCATGCCAAATGTGGGCCAAAAAATAATACACACCTCACCGGTTTCCGTTAATCGTCTGCATCCACGTGCTGGCAGTTGTGAGATGCGTGGCCGTTGAGCGTCCGTGAAGCCCACCTCATAAACGCCCAGCTAAACCTCTCTGTGGAACATTAGCTGTCGTGGACTGAGCGCTGCGGCGAGCGCCAGTAGTTCAGTGACTCGGAGGCTGGCGGGAGGTGGCGGAAACCGGCTGCTGCTGCTGCTGCTGCTGCATCGTCCGGAATTCGACCGACCTGCCTGGATGATGCAGCGGGGGCCACTTCCACCTCCTCTTGAGGTGACAACGGGGACGCCGTAGTCTGTACAGCCTATTCACAAGAACCTTCGGGTGGACAGGAGATGGCGGGGTGTGGAGAGAAGCACCACTGGTGGCGGGACGGTCGTGTCTCGGGGTAGCTCCCGGCCCTTGACAACCAACTCGCGTCTTTGACTCAATGACGAGCTGCATGCGGCAGCGGCCACTTCCGTTGGCAAATCGCTTGACAGGCGGAACCTCTACAGCCTGTTCCCAAGAACCTTCGGGTGCAAATGGCATCCATGGAGCCGGCGATGTGGAGTCTGTGATGCGGAAACGGGCTGCTGCGTCATCCGGTTTATATGTTTCTAAATAAGATTAAATGAATCGAGAGAAAAACACAAAAAGTTGTAGTCACTATTTCTTGACTGCATTGTCTTCAGACAAGGAGTTGTTCGCCACTTAAATAAAAATAAAAATAACATGATAATAATGTGCCTTCAAAACGTGCAGTTTTCATCGAGTTGAAAGGTCTTCGCTCTATGCAGAGGGGAAATCGTTTCGAAACGCAGAACAAGTTGCGAGGGCTACAATTTAAACACAACCGTCTAGCAAACGACGAAGAAGTCTCGGGGCACGCTGGACAGACGCGGCTATCACCTGCAAGAGGATGAACCGGCATCATTGATGCAACGAATCGCACCTCGTTTTCCCTTTCTGGCTCGAGCGACAAACTCCACTCAGCAATTACACCCCCCCCCACCCATTCACCTTCGCTTAATCCGGACACGCTGTTCACACACCAAGAGAGGCAGCCATCGCTCATTTACGATGTCTGGTTCGCTCCCCCAAACCCCGCCACATTTCTTTGTCTCTTCTTCTTCTTCTGTCCAGACCTCGGGTGGCACTGGGGACGCCGCCAACTGCAAAAATATTAACGAGAAACTTTATGGCAAACATTGTGCTGGCACATCATTTTCGAATGCGGTAAAACAATTTGAAATAACAAGGTCAATTGACCAGAATGTCTAATAAAACTCACTCTGGACAGCAGGGTTACACACCTAAAACCAAAGTATTCGATCTACCTCAACGGTGCCCAATTCACGTACGTCCAAGCTTTCAAATATCTCGGCTCCACCATCTTGACGAATGGTCAAGCTTTCAAAAATCTTGGCTCAACTATTTATTTGGCGCGCATTTTGAATAAGGCCTTTCAGTGGTCGGCTTCACGTGTATCCCAAGCTTTATATACGTCGAGGCTTTAATTCGCATTTCTTGCTAATTTCCTCCCCTTTGTTATTTAGCGTTAATTTATTCGGCATCTTCAACGTATAATCGCCGTCTCTTGTATTATTTTTGTTGATCAAAAAATGTGATGATGAAAGTTTTGGTCCTCGTTACCTTAAACAATGGAATATTGTTAACTTACAAAGAAAAAGTTCCGCGTCTACCAAGCCGTAATCCGCCCAATCCTAACCATCCCATGGCTGCTAAATCAGGTGGCTGCGCGTTAATGATACTAGGAGATTGGAAGTATTTAATCCCTGGGGTCTCTGACAATCCTCGAAAGCCGAATCGTCTGACCTGCACTCCAACAATAAAATAAGACGCCGCTGCAGTCGTTTAGCAACGTTCTACGGCAGCTTTCCAACCTCCGCCTTTCTCCGTCAAATTCCCCATCTAAAACGCCGATCGGTACCGCCAAAGTAGATGTGGAGGCCTTGGGCGCTCAGTCTGTCTCAAGTGTGTGCCGCTGGAACCACGAATGAACCTCCATCTGCTTCTACTCAGCTTCTGGTCGCCGCTCGTTGGTAGCTGCAATGCGAGACACACAAGAATGCGGTTTATCCTCCAGCAGGAGGTAGTCTCACAAAGCAAGTATTTATCTCTGGGTAGAACAGCCTCTGAAACATCTCCACAGACGTACCCAATCAGGTGGACCTTTTTGTTTAACGTACGCAATTTGTCACGAAAGATGTGTGCCATTTGTTGTTACAGAGTCTCTGGATGGCTCCTTTCATGGGTTCGATGCCCAGTTTCTTGAAGGGGAGGGAGGGGGGTGTAGGGGTCACGGTGTTGGTTGTTGTGGTATGGGCGTTGTCTGGTGGTGGTAGCCTGAACTGACGTGGTCTTTGTGTTGCGCCCCGAAGGTCTTCGAGAACGGTCAGGCATATGTTGCGCTGTCGCGGTGCCGCAGCCTGGCTGGTCTTCGACTGCTCGACTGGCATCCCGATTGCATCCGCGCCGATCCCGCCGTCGTCCGGTTCAACGAGGAACTGCGTCGGTCACAGGCAGCGATCGACAACAAGAACAACAACGGCGATCATCGAGAGCAGCTGGGCGACGCGCCTGCCAGGTTCGAGTACGCCGGGAAGCTGCAGTTTTGAAGACGGAGACAGAAAATCGTCCGTTTCCTGCCTCTCGAAGGAGGATTATTGAACACCAGTCTGTCTTTCTTGTCAGAGCTAAATTTGCTATCCGACACATTTTACACCCCTCCCTCTGTCATTTTCAATCAATAAAATCAATTGCAGTATACATTTCATAATAATAATTGCAATCGCTTTCTTTTTTGGTACGACTAGCTCCTGCCAGAGGTTGAGCCGGCTTCATTGATTGCATTTCCATGATGACTACTCTTGGGAAGGGTAGTAGTACATCGGTGGCGGTGTCCTTCTTTGGTGCGACTAGCTCCTGCCAGAGGTTGAGCCGGCTTCATTGATTGCATTTCCATGATGACTACTCTTGGGAATGGTAGTAGTACATCCGTGGCGGTGTCCTTCTTTGGTGCGACTAGCTCCTGCCAGAGGTTGAGCCGGCTTCATTGATTGCATTTCCATGATGACTACTCTTGGGAAGGGTAGTAGTACATCGGTGGCGGTGTCCTTCTTTGGTGCGACTAGCTCCTGCCAGAGGTTGAGCCGGCTTCATTGATTGCATTTCCATGATGACTACTCTTGGGAAGGGTAGTAGTACATCGGTGGCGGTGTCCTTCTTTGGTGCGACTAGCTCCTGCCAGAGGTTGAGCCGGCTTCATTGATTGCATTTCCATGATGACTACTCTTGGGAATGGTAGTAGTACATCGGTGGCGGTGTCCTTCTTTGGTGCGACTAGCTCCTGCCAGAGGTTGAGCCGGCTTCATTGATTGCATTTCCATGATGACTACTCTTGGGAAGGGTAGTAGTACATCGGTGGCGGTGTCCTTCTTTGGTGCGACTAGCTCCTGCCAGAGGTTGAGCCGGCTTCATTGATTGCATTTCCATGATGACTACTCTTGGGAAGGGTAGTAGTACATCGGTGGCGGTGTCCTTCTTTGGTGCGACTAGCTCCTGCCAGAGGTTGAGCCGGCTTCATTGATTGCATTTCCATGATGACTACTCTTGGGAAGGGTAGTAGTACATCCGTGGCGGTGTCCTTCTTTGGTGCGACTAGCTCCTGCCAGAGGTTGAGCCGGCTTCATTGATTGCATTTCCATGATGACTACTCTTGGGAAGGGTAGTAGTACATCGGTGGCGGTGTCCTTCTTTGGTGCGACTAGCTCCTGCCAGAGGTTGAGCCGGCTTCATTGATTGCATTTCCATGATGACTACTCTTGGGAAGGGTAGTAGTACATCGGTGGCGGTGTCCTTCTTTGATGCGACTAGCTCCTGCCAGAGGTGGAACCGGCTACTCTTGGGAGGAGAGGAACTGCGTCAGTCACAGGCAGCGATCAACAACAAGAACAACGACGACGATCATCGGGAGCAGCTGGGCGACGCGCCTGCCAGGTTCGAGTACGCCGGGAAGCTGCAGTTTTGAAGACGGAGACAGAAAATCGTCCGTTTCCTGCCTCTCGAAGGAGGATTATCCGCGCCGATCCCGCCGTCGTCCGGTTCTACGAGGAACTGCGTCGGTCACAGGCTGCCACCAACTCCAATTATTATTATTTTCATCCTCTTGCAGGACATAGACGCACAAAGGAAGCAAGGTCAAATCCGACAATTTCAAACTATCCCGTGAATCCACCCCCCCTCAACATAGAGGGTGGTTATCTTGTCGTCGGATGCCCACGAAGCGACCTCCAAAGGCCTTCTACGCACCCAATCAACAACGGCGTGCTATTCTTGGTCTTTTTATTGATAAAAGGCTGAGGAAGAAGCTTTGCATAACAAAACATGCATTGCGTAAATAAAACTGCCACAGAATGTTGAACAGGCCTGTGGGCTAAACAAATGACACGATTTGCACATTTGGGGATTAGGCCCTTGGCAGATTGGCTTTGGGGCGAATTCCAGATAAGAATAGGCAGCGGAAGAGTTAAAGATCGTTTTATCGTTCGGCAAGAGGTGTGATTGTTAGCAGATTCCCTGGAATCTAATATTTAACCTGCTTAGCAACCGCAACCAACCGGAAGTGGCGGTAATGATGTTTGCAATAATGCGACTTTCTTACGCCCAAGTAGTTTTCATAACCCCAAATGGCTGATTATTCCATATAGCGCATCCATAAAAGGTTAGTTAATGCAACAGCTTTTAATTCCACGAATGTCGACGCAACCAATCGGGAGAAAAATTAATCAGGCGAGACCGAATGACCTAATAAAAGCAGGGCGAGTTTTGTACCCTTTCGATACAAAACACGCTACCAAGTTGTGGAAGCTTGTAGATGCTTACCCAACCCGCCCCCCATCAATCAAAATATGCTTGCATAAAAAAAGCAAGTTTAAACCGATTATCAACACAACACCCCCTCATCGGTTTATGATTAGTTACTCATATTTCTAAATTAACACAAGAGAACCTGGTTGATAATGAAGCCTGACACCCGCTAATCGCCTCTAAAAAAGTCAACCAAGTGGCGATTTATCTTAAATCAAGGTCTGTGGGCTTAGTAGAACTCGGTAACACCGCGATTACACCCCAAAAACGTGACACGACGGACCGGCGCTCGAAAAAGGCAATTTGCCTGTTGAACGAAAAGAGGGAATGTTGGTACAGGATCACCTGGGATGCATGAACGACAACCAATAAAAGTGCACTATTAATCAACTCACAAGTCTAGCTTACACCTCGGCGTGTGTTATGGTTGTTCAATGGCCGCCATTAATCGATTGCCAATCTTCATATTCTTTCGAGGTTCAATTTGCTTTCTTCCTCATTTACCTCCTAATTGTTATTATATGTAAATTGGAATGGTGAAAGTTTGGGTCCTCGGTACTCTAATAAAGCCAATACCGTTGCTATTATTATTATCAAATGACGGGTGTATCTTATACCAAAATCTGGGCGAATGGTGTAACGGAAATTTCTTCGTTTGTTTTCCAAGGAAACCCGAGTTTTTTATAGAAAAAACCAGCGCCCCTTTTCTGTCTACTCCACGTGCTGCGACTGAGAGTTGTCGACGAAAAGTCGGAGAACCGAAGAGAATTTTACACGTGACCTCAGTCTATTAGAGTACATCTTATTAAAGCGAATACTATTAATATTAAAACAACCAACCCTCCGTAATTCTTTATGCCTAGAGAAAGTATGCACCAGATGCATTGAATGACACAGCAGAATTTTGTAAACAAGCTTATGACAGTCTCAGCTTGTTTATGAGATGCTAATAACTGCTGCCTCAAATTGCAACCGATCCATCGCAGTGCCTGTAGACCCCCACGCTCATTTGTAAAAACCATCTTGCTGCCCCACTTCTAACACCAATGTGACTAAAAGGCGCTCGGTTTTGTGTATACACTTTGTACTAATCAAATTTGACAATCACCTGCTCCAGGGTCATCAGACGGTACACAATAAGGAAGAATTTAACAAAGTACAAGGCAGCACCAATGGGACGAAAGGGGTGGGGGCAGAGTGAATGCTTTTTACACATCATCGGTAATGCTCTTGTAACCCCAGCCGAAGCGCACAAACATGCAAGATAATATACACAAATTTTCAGAAAGGTATTCGCAGAGCTCGGAAGATTAACATAAATAAGCAATAATAACCTTTACGTAGTTACACGAAGCAATGCATACCCGATGAGAAATAGCGGATAGAGGGAGGTTGCCAAAATTGAACAATGCAAACTGGCCAAGCACTCGTTTGTATAGTAAGTTGTGTTCATGAATACAAAAGGTCTTATCTCACAAAAACGTGCTAGGTTATTTTTCGGCGTAGATTAACTGCAATGAAGGTAGAAACGAATGGATTCGGGGACATACAGAGCAAGTATACACTTCGTTTCTGGGCGGGGCAGGGGGGCGGGGTAGCGGACGAGTTGGGTGCCGTGTAGGTGGGGTCATGGAGTACAAAACAAGGGCCACGAATCTCTGATTGAAGACGCAGTGTGAGGAAGGTGAGATGTTGGTGATGATAATGACAATGATGAGGAGAAATGAGGCGCATTTCTGTTCCCCTAACTCGAGGCGGTTGATGGCATGAGGGAGTCTTCAGACGACTGGCTCGAGTCCATGCTCATGTAGCCGGTCTGCAGCCTGAAGTGCTTCATCTGACTGATTCCCAAAAGTATTTTCGCCGCCTCCGCAGTTGAGGTTTGTTCAGCTCTGCAGAAGAAAACATAAGCATGCGTGAAGCTCTTTCGAATAATCCTCAGCAAAAGCAACGCTGGCAGACAGGTTACATTCTAAAGAAAAATCTCCTACAAGAGGATAACCCGGATTAATGGGCGTTGTTATGAAGATTCCAGCGAATATTTTTTATGGGTTTTTTATAGCTCTCTAACGAAAAGAGCGAAGAGGCTGACCACCGGGATACTGCATTCTACAAAGACTGATCCCAATGCAATATCTAATTGAAATAAGCATACCACCCTTCAGCGAACGAAATTGTCTAATTACAGGAAGACAATTCTAGAATTGAAAAGGTTTAAGCGACAAAATCCTACGCCTATTCACAAAATTACCACATTAGGACAAAATGATTATATAACCTCGTATTCCGAATGAGGAAGTAAACACGCAAGCAATTTACATACAAAAAATCGTGATTGCGAGTCAGGTTTTAGCAAAACAAGAGGGCACTAACTTTAGGTCCACCTCTCTGGCATCTGTTTCAGCCTCGTCTTCCTCCCCATCAGACCTTTTTACATCCTGATTGTCTAGTACAGAGGAGAGCGCATCTGAAGAAGTCGACATGGCCTCATCGTTCTTCGGCAATAGAGCCTTCGGGGCCGCTGCGTGACGACGTTGTTTGCGCTCAGCCTTTCGGAGGAGTTCTTCAGCAACCGTCCTCGAACGCGAGTACTCTAGGCCATTCTCAAAGCGGCGAGAAGTCCCTCCTCGTCGCTGATAGTGTCCAGTGTAGGGTGGTGGATCGGAGTAGTCCTTGTCCTCAAAAGGATCATTGTCGTCGGCCATTTCATTCTCTTCATGTATTGCATGATCAGAATCATGAACGGCACCACCGTCGTCATATATAAGGCCATCGTCATCACCATCGAAATAAGCGTCATCGTAGGCAACTCCGTTGTAATGGTCGTAGCCCTCTTCGTCATCATAGGGACGTTTGGGAGCCCGGATATGACGAGATGAACGCCTTGACACCTGAAATGAAACACTATACTTAAGCCGTGGTTCGCATTCTATCTGGCATCTGCCGTCCTACAAACTGGTTTAACGAGAATGAAGTAACAATTGACCAATTTATCTACAACTGCTATCTCACAGTCACGTAAAAATCAACGAGAACCTCCCGTATCCTTTTCGCCCGAAAACGTGGACTTTAAAATGACGACAATTTCAAAAGCCACGCCTGCACTTTTAAGTAACAAATCAGCTGATCAAGAATGTGGGTCATTAAGCGTGTACGACGAGTGAGATTAACCGTCATTAAGTGAATAATAAACAAAAACCACCATTGTGGACGTACTTTGGCCAAGTGGACGGAAGATCGGACAGTACGTCGTTTACGAGAACGGATACCAGGCTTTCCGCGTTTCGTTGGCCGCTCAGATCGTTCGACGTTATCATATTCATCTTCTGCATTGATAAACTTCCCGGAAGGCGGCACATCACTATCGCCAGCCTCTGGCTTAACGACGTGCTGGTTTTCACCCACCCGAAATCCGTGGAGAGCGAGGGTGGAGGCGGCCAGACTTCGAAGACGATTTAGACGCTCCTGTTTCATGCGCGCATTGGCTGCCTCCACTAGACGTGTTTCGTCGGGTTTGCGCAACTGTGGCTGGCAATGGGAGTACTCGTGGTCTAGATAGGGCGCCGGAGTTATGAAGACCTCTCCATCGGCGGAGACCGGAGGTGCCCGCTTCTGGCGGTTCGCTGGAGGTACTTCCTGTTCGGCGTCCAGCATCTCCAGCAGCTGATCCAAAGTGATGTCGTTTGCGTAGGATCCTAGTTTGGCCAAATTGTTGACGACGCGAGCTGCTTCTAGGGGCGTGGTGATTGCCGAATACTTTTCACTGTCTCGACCCTGTTGACTCTGCTGGTACCACATGCGCAGGCTACAGGAACGACAGGTGGAGGCCGCGTTCTCCTTGCATTCATTGCACATGTCTAAATAGACCAAACACACGAGGATACACGTTATGCTGCACTGCGAATGTTAAAGCCACACATATAACGAAAACATATTTAATGAATTATGGACGATACGCCGAGTGATTATAGCAAAGACGCATCTATACGAAAGTAGTGGTGGGAAGGGGGGATCAGTCACGCATGTTAAGGGAAGTCAAATTTGACTGGTCAGAAAGTACGAAGTTACACATTACGACTTACTTTCCGTTGTTGGATTCAACGAAGATTTTCGTCGTTGTTTCGTCTCTTTTTTGGGTTTGATTGAGCCATCTAACAAAGAAAAAGTAGTACTAGCAATAGTAGTGGTGGTATGGCTGTGCAAAATAGATAGGCAACACATAAATCGCGAATATTGAGTGAAGGCTAGCGTGCTAGTACTGACCGCTTTGTGACGACGTCGCATCAGCAAATAATACAAGTGCGTAGTGGTGGCAGCACTTTATTCGTGATCGGGGTGACAGTTCACCCCGAAAAATTCGACGTAGTGCAAACAAAAAGACCGAAATGGTCAAGACCAGATCGTTCAAGAATTTCAACAGTTCCGCGTCTCCCTGAACTGTGCGCAGACGACAAAGCTTACCTCATACTCTTCTACCTTACTATGCACATTAAAACGACTTAGTAAAAAAAAGATGTTGAAGTGTTACGACAAGGTCAGAGAACAACCTACCACCACTGGTTCCTTCGGAGAGACTAAATGATAGAAAACAAAGTTTAGTCGATTGGATTCAGAGAAAGGTAAAACCAGAGATGAAAAAAAAATACCCTTCAGGTGAATTTTTGGAGCCATCCACGAGTAGGTTGAGCATGCTACGATACTTCTCCTCCTCATCGGCAGGCCAGGTCTCAAAGGCATTGGAGTTGAACTGAGATTCCTCAGTGATATCTGCAACGTCACTTTCAATTATGGACACGGGAAGATAACTATGCGTTAGATGTGCAGCTTTGTTAGTTTGCGATGTCTGCGGCGGCAAAGAAACCTGACAGCTGGATGCCGAATCAATCTGGAGCTCGGATGCCTCTACAATGCTGTAGGGGCTACTGGCACCGCTGTGGCAATTAGAAATGAGCAGATTGCTACTTCCGTTGGTGCGCAAAATAGAATCGGGGGCGATCGACATTCTCGGAAGTTCCGTGCTGATAGTTGTATAGGACTGAAGGGGGTTGCAGGGTATTGGGCGTACGACTGTACGTTCACGTGGAAGACCCATATTCCAAGGGTTTCGCTTAATAGCATCCAATAAATTGGGACGCTCCCGTGGCTCAACGGCCCAGTAGGCACCACGTCCAGGGCCCTAGTGGATAAATAGATCGTTTGTTAGGCGAGGATTAAGTACAAGAGCACAACGACAATAGGGAAACGACAGTCAGCGGTGATAGGTGCGGGCTGTGAGACCGTGCTTGAAACTTTAAAGTTTCGGCTGGGTTTATAAGACCCTTAGATCCAAATATGAAAGTGATTGTGCAGTGTGTGTTTAAGTGAAACCACGTGCGCATCACCTCATCAGAATCGTTTTCATCAAAAAAGACGGCCACATCAAAAAGCATAGCCACTTTAGACGGCGCAATGCTTTCAAAACTGCCAGTCTAGGAAAAGCATAAGTTGAAAATACATAACTACTCTGATAATCTCTCATGAAAAGGCTTGCTGATTTCAGCCAGAACTTACTCGACCATCACGAGGCAGCCTCTTGAATGATTTGTTAATTGACAGGTTATGGCGCAGAGAATTCTTCCAACCGGCTCCAGCATGCTTGTAGAAGGGAAAATTGGTTTCACACCAGTTGTAAATCTGGTTAACAGTCATACACTTCGCCGGCGTGGATTCGATAGCCATGAAGATCAGATGTGTATAACTGTAGCAAGGCTTCGTGAGATTTTGACAGAATGAGTTCGAATAAGTAGCGTTAACAAATGGAGATGCAATTGCAGAACTAGCAGCCAAAGGTATTGTAATTCGGTTTCCGGTTGTAGCCGTGAACGCTGCGTTAGTATTGCATATTCTGTACCCTTCTGTTACATGAGCTACCGTAAAGCGATCATCGCGCGAAGGGTCTTCTTCGTTATCAAGAGGTGTGATTTGCAGTATATTTCCTTTTTGAAGCCATGATAGGGAAACAAGATCACTTGAGGCATACTGCTCTTTCCCAATATTCATGTTGTTACAACGGCTGTCGGTTACGCGATCTGATCGCACGTTGGTAACATTTTCTGTATAGCCAGCCGAAAGTGGTTTATATCCACAGAGAATTGAGTTAAGAGTTGACATTAGTGTGCACCTAAAATTTAAGAAAATGCAGATAAGACTACCGACTATAAGAATTAAAGACGGAAAATGAGAGAAGGCGGTGGTTGAACAAAAAGCATTTATTTCAGCCCTGCTTTGTTAAAGTTTAAAACCCCAAGAAAATAGAAGCTAAATTTAAATTGGAAGCCAAAAATAATAGAAATAGTACAAGATCAAAGTTAACAAAAAATCTCATGCACGCATGTACAAATCACAAACGAATAGGCGCCATTAACGACAGACGCTTGCTTCAAAGTTCGACTTCCGGCGTCGTTAAATTTACTTAGTGCATTAAAACAAAATGAAATAAACAAATAAAACGACCACTTCCACGCAGATTATGATAACATCTTGTTCAGATCCACCAAAGATGATGCACATAATTGACGCATTTCTCGTATTTTAAATTGTACACTTAAGAGTTCCTGTTCTGTCTAAAATATTTAAAGCGAGCATGTGTCACCGGCTAAGCCCTTCACTTAAGGCAAAACAAGACAAACAAACCTGATTCACTTCTTTATCAACTTCCAGAATCAGTTCTTCTGACATTCCTGAAGACTTCACAGACGTCAAGGACTTTATTTGGGCATTTAAATTCCTAAAGTTTAGCTACGCAAAATAACGACCTCACTTCTCTATCGCACGCAAGGACGAAAGGGACGAAAATTTATCCGCAACCTCAGACGACCGTTGATTAAATCTCGATAAAGAGAAGCCTTTGTAGTGTCAGGTTACCACAAGAATGTGTTACTTGGGAAATCGCCACGGGTATTCGGGTTCCTCTCCATGGTTTCACACTTAGAGGTCTTTGATGAAGATCTGTCCACGAAAAACAGTAAAGGGCGTGGTGAAGCAACGACAGCTTCCGTTCGTATATTTCGAGTATCCTAAAAGGTTTAACTTAATCCGAGGAGCTTACCGCTGGTGGATTTCCATGCATCTGCAACGAACCTAGCATGCATTCTGGAACTTTCGGTTGAAGCCTTGTAGTGACTTCGCTGCAGCTTACGTCACAGCTGCGAATCCCGTCGCCTGGAGGTGTCGCTATTTGCTTCGCAGAACAACTTACAATGTGGGGAAGCATTGGCTCAAATTTCCTGAAGGCTTTTGGTTGACGTTTTTCGAGCGGTATTCCGCCAAGCCACAACTGGCAATATCGAATTGTCACCTGCGTCTAGTAGGAAAAATAACACACTCGAAGTAAGTGGGACGTTAATTTGTGACCTCATAACGGATGTCCGCGTGCGTTTCTGCCAACCAGTTATCAAGCATTATATGCCTACCGGCATAACGATTCGGCCACATTGATTAGAATGGAGCGGACAGGCTAGGAAATATAACGTTTTAGAGCATTTGCCCACAGACCAATATATACAGATAAAGAACACGTACATGACTTGATGCAAGTGACAGGGCTTTTTGTCGTAAATTAAAAGCGGCCAGCATCATCATTGAGATGGCGTGCTTCGCTAGTCGTTGCGAGAACCTTTGGAATGCATTATGCCGACGAGTCTGGACCGATCTTGCTTCTTCGAGGAAGGCAGACCAGGTCTTCCATACCTTTACCTGCAGATTCAGCGCCCAGTGGCATAGGGCAACGTTTTCAAGAGCTCGTATACGTTGTAACTCCCTTTGAGCTTCGACCCATTGCGAAAAGTAGAATACCTGTGGCGGATATCAAGACCGATCAACGAAAGACAGTGAAATGTGGGAAGATAATTATGTAATACCTTGAGATGGATATCTCGGAAACATCGAGCCTGTTTGAGGAGAATCGTGCGGTCATGCGCTTCAAGAATGCGCAGACGCCATGTTCTAAATGCTGACAGGAGAATCCGGCGCTGAGAAGCTTCTTCGAAGAACGAGTAGCGCTCTGTGATGCGCGTCTGCTCACGCCATCGCTGAAGGGCATCTCTTAAGAGGGGTCGCGCGGCACGCCTCTGGTGATGCTTCATGGTTTCTTCGAACTCAACCATTGCGCGTTGCAAGACCTTCCTGCCATTTCTCCAAGTCCGGAAAGCCTTATTGGAAAGTTAAAAACCCAATTAACATATTTATATACAACGGCATGGCCTTAACATAGATGGTCTATATCTTACTCGTCGAAGTAATTCCCGATCTCGTCGGCGACACTTGTGATCAACTTGTTTCGAAGAAGCGACCACCTTTTGTGTGTGGTCTCGCCATCCGTTCACTAGGCGACGGAGAAGGTTTTTTTGGTGGATTTCATGAACCTTGCGGTAGCTACCCTCAATTTGCCGATGCCGCGAGACCATGGAGGCCCAGACGAAAAATAAGCTACGTAGCAACCGGGTCTCTTTTGAATCCTACGAAGACATAAATCGAAGGGCTAGTTCAAAGTAAAATTGAACAGGTTGAGCCATTATCGCTTTACAATGGAATAAAAAACGACCTACGCCTGGCTGCCGTCATATAGAAGATCAAGTCGTGTGCTGTTTCCAATTGCATGGAGAAAAAAGGATACCATACCATTGTGCTTCCCTCTCTTAATAAACAGGTCTACATGTCTAGAGACTATAGGCACGCGTGTACTAGGCATTTTGATACTTGTGCTGTTTTCATCTCTGTGCGAATCAATGGTCATCTAGAATCCAGTCATGGCGATATCACTCTCTTGAAACGCACTGCCAAATGTGCCAATTACACACCGCCATTAGATGATAGTAACCATTCTCCCAATTCGCTCTCTCGTGGCCCATTAAAGACGCTAACGGCATGTGCTACAACTGGTATTGGGAGGAATTCCGAGGGAGAGACATTCCTCGACCACATCGTGGCCTTTTTGTGGAGAGCCTGGAAACCCACCTCGAATCGAACCACAGCCTCGTTGATGCTGTTTCGTCGATCGCACAGACTCCTCCAGGCGCTCAAAGAACGGCGTATCAGAGTCCTCTGGTTGTGTAGCAGGGAGGTGAACTGTTTTTCAACAGATTCGCGCAGGCTCTGAGTCCGACACGCCCAGGCACAAAGCAGTCTGGCCTTGACATGCGCCTCGTGGAATTTGACGGCCTTGAACTCCTTGTTGCGTATGTCTTGATGTCGATTGATGCAGCCCAGCCAGGCGTGGAAGAAGGCACGGCAAACGCGTCCACAGTCGTGTCGCTGGGCAAGGTTCATAGCAATATTGCGTTGACGGGAGATGATTGCGAAAGCCTTCAGGGCACGGAAGACATTGAACACTATGATGTATCTGAAAGTGACAAAGATCATTTAATCTTCCTACGAAAAGCAATAGTTTGCCCAGAAAACCTCAAGTGTTGTGAAATAGCCCATTGGCTAATCTCATAGATAATTATTAGGCTCAACCTAGTGACCAACATAAGGTCTTAAGCACTTACATTTGCTTCATGGTGGACGACTTTGCTGACAACTTTTGTTTGGGATCAATTTCCAGGCCAAGATGGTAAACGCTAAGCAGACGACTACATCTTAAACAGAGCTTTGATGCCCACTTCAAATCGAAACGGCATGCTTTTTTTGCAGACAAAAAGCACATTTTACGGTCACCACAGGACCTCCGTGAAATGTGATCTTTAAGCATGGCCTGAGTTGATTTGCAATACGTGCTTTCCGAAATGTTTTGTCGGCGTAAGTGAATTTCAATCAAGCGGGCTACTATTCACCAACAATAGTAATTCGAAATGCCTTTTTAATATCCTGCTTCCCAGGCACTATGCATAGATTTAAATCCACGGAAAATCGGAGATTTACCGCTATTTCGAACGCACCAATTAGAAGGCGCGAATGAACCCTGTGCCAGCCTACGATCCTGGGTGTGTGGGGAACCAGGGAGACCAGTGGTACCTCTGGTTATCGCTCCCGACCGACTGCCACCCCGTTGGCACCGACTGGCAGCGTGCCTCTCTGTGGGACACTCTCAGGGTGTTTATTTCTCGGCGGTCTTAAGTTTCGCCCTACCTGACTGAACCGCCACCCCTTCAAACTCACGCTTCATCAGATTCGAGAAGCAGGGGCTAATCAGAATAGGCAGCACCCGACCGGTCGCCACTACCGAAGCACTCGGAGTCACTGACCCCGTTCGTCCGTGAATGGAGCTTGTCGAAGGACGGCCATTTGATTGGCTGCACACTTCGGCCCAAGGAATGGTGAAGTTCATGTTGATTTCCCCGCGGTCTTTAGTTTTGCCCTTGTAAGCTGCCTGGCTGCTGTGGCCGCGCCAACAACACGACCCCGGTGGTACAGCGATTGACGGGCGGGCTAAACACGCAATGTGCGGTAGGAACTCAAACTATCCACGGTATAACCAAAGACATACAGACTGTGTGGAGGAGGATTACCAGATTCAACGGCCGGAGCGGTTTTCTTCGACCATCACATGAACCCGTGAAACCGCCTCCACCTTGAAGGTGTGCCCCCTCCCTGGACGAAGATAAGCCGGAAAGTGGCGCTGGGGAATTTGCACGGCCACCTACCTAAGTGCCAAACTTGTTTGCGCACTCAACCAATGAAGCCGACTCCTCCTCCTCGACCCTTCAGATCTCCGGGCTCCACGATACTCCCGAACGGTCAAGTGAAGGAGGAGGTTCGCCTACGCGTCGAAAGCGCCAGGAACGCGTTTTGCCAGCTGCGTACACCCATGTGGGAGCGGAATAAACCGTCGGACTAGGATTCGCGTCCATCGCGCCGCTATCCACTTGCGAAAACTGGCTAATGTGCGTCAAAGATACAAGGAGATTGGAAGTATTCGACCACTAGTGTCTGCAACCAATACCAGACTCGGAGACGATGCAAATCTTTCTACGATTGGTTGACCAAATTGCACGCCAGCCAGACACAAAACCTATAAACCTCGCCTGCGAGAGGGTGAACCGGCTGCTGCTTCATGAATGTCGCGAACCGTAGCCGCCCATGCACGGTGATCAGAGGTCTGGTCGGAGCAGATGGTTTTTCAGTTCTGACTGCAACTGCAAACTCCGGATATAGACTGAAAGCCCAGTTGAGCTTTGGGTGAGTTTGGGGTGACCCTAGTCCGTACACAGCAAAGTGCATCCCACAAGGCAGCGGAGATCTGTGACCAAGTTTAGTCCGCCTGTCAGCGGTTTACCGTGTTGTGGCCGCTGCCATGTGGATTGCCTGCGACTACGGAATGTCTACCGGGTGCGTCGGTGGAAACAGAATTGGGCCACAATTAGCACCGATCGCGTGGGAAGGCGTGATTCGTGGCATTCGTGAAGCCGGTGATCCTTTAGCCTCGCCAAAAAGGAAGAAGACTCGCCCTCTCGCGTCCTCACCAATGGCCACACAGAGCACCCCACCCCATCCCACCCACCCACCTATAATGGCAGCGACTCTGCGCCATCTTCACAGAGTCCTCCTGCCAGGCGCGCAGGATGGTCTGTTTTTGGCGCCGCTTTCGCTCACACCCGAAGGCCTCCACCTTGGCCTGCTCCTTGGAGTTGATGGCCTGCAGGGGGTCCTTCCAGGCCTCGAGGGAGCGCAGGAGGGTGGTGGGGCTGGTCGATTGGGTGCTCCCGGTGTCGCCGAAAACGCAGCCGGGCCGGTGCGGGTAGCTGCCACAGGCACAGCTACCTGGAAGTGAAGGGTTCTAGGAGAGATAAGAACGTGTAAGGGTACGTGCAATGCGAACCGCTTGTTTGCGGGTGGGCAGGGGTCGATAAAAGGAGGCGGGCGGGCTTAAGAAAGGGCCGAAACAGAACAAAGAGGGATGGAGGAGAAGGAGAAGAGAGTGATCCCGTGTAGAGCGGGGGGGTTCTAGGACAGATAGGATATTTCCCCCGTTTCAGACTGACGCATATAAGAAGCATATTATGTGTAAACAAAAATGCCAAACGACCATCTGGATCACCGGTTTTGCATCCCGGCGGCATCTTGTTGTTCCCCATTTTGATTCAGGGGATCCGCCTTTTGGCCTTTTCGGCCACAAACGCCGAGCACCTTTCAATGCCACTTTAGCTCAGGGGGGGGGTTGTTTTGCTGTAAAGAAACCGCCAGTGCATTCTCGTCGATTCCAACGACTCACACCGACCACCAAGACAGTGTCGAGCATTTAACTCGGAGGCAAAATGAGCCAGGTCGGCGTCATTGTCGTCGTAGTTGAGAGTTATGCCTTTGGTAGATAATGGTGCAGTTTGCGTCAAAGGCCAGGCGAAAAATTACAGCGTTTTTTTCATATCGTCCCTTGGGTGAAATTAACTAAACGGCATCCATTAATTCTGGAAATAAATCGTCAAGTAGGAGGGTGTGAATTGTATGGAAAAGTAGAAAGAGGAACAGAGCAGGGTAGGAGGAGTAAGGGGCGGCGGACAGGCGGACTAACGATCGGAAGCAAACCAACCCTGGGACGCCGACCCCCGACGTCTGGATGGCTTTGTGGAAATGCGTCTGAGGGACTATGCGAGGTGTCTGTCGGCGTGCGTCCGTCGGGGAGCTGTAAAACAGAGAATGACCCGCTGCGAGATGGAAGCCTTCCGTTGGGGCCCGACAACACAGCCTCGGTGACCTCCGAGTGAGCCGGATCTCCCCCGACCCAGTAACGTAGCCACATGTTTCCCCGCTCGTCCCGATAACCTTGAAAGAGGAATTGTGGCATACCGGATAAGGACAGCTACCCCCTCCACCCCACACTGTTCCATTTATTTCCCAGAACGCTTGGGTTCTCGCGGTCTCAAAAAGAAGTGATTCACTGTCTCTAGTCCGGTGCCGTTTAGCTTCTGCCTGTCCGACTCACTTTGCCGGTCTACCAAGCACCCACGGGAGCCAGTTTCACGAACCCCGAAAAGGCAGTTACCGATGCTTAAACACCGTCGTCTATTCCTACTACGGCCAATTCTACCAGGATGGGACCGTCCATGGAGACAACTAGATTCACCCAGATACAGAAACAACACAACACATTTGTGATGTCAGTTCTACAACTCCAGTTATTGTAGTAGCCTTCGAAGCCTGCAGTAGGCGTAGCAGCAGGGAGATCTCATGAAAATGAAGCACTTTCGACTGCCTCGTGTGTACCTGGAGGTAGTTCTTCTTCTTCGCCATCGTCGCCTCAGCTCTGATGACGGAGGAGGACTTTCGCAGAAAGGACGCGATAGCCGTTGGTGCCACGACGAGTCTTTCGGGCTACGAAAAAAACGGGAGTCAAAATAATTTCGTTGCCTCGACACCAATGCCAACCCAGACAGCCTCTTGAAGGAGGGAGGGGGTGCAGATTAGCTTCGAATGGATCGAAGACCGGTGTACCGGTGTACTTGCGTTCGGGGGATAAAAGAGCTATCCGGCAAGGGGTTACTGCGAAAACAATGGCCGTTTTTTAATAGTTTGTAACGTTTATTGATTCAAGACAGGTTCAGGGGTTCTTCGACCGTCACTGCAAGCTCCATTGATGGATTTACCTCGCTTTAGTCACATCAAACTGTTGAAATCACACGATTTAAATCCCGCTGGAATCCAGCAGAAGCAACCTGAAATGCCACAAAGGGACACACGAATGTCACCTTCAAGCCATTTGGCTAGTGTAAGATGTCCCATACATGAGTCCGACAATCGTATAAGTTTTAACACCTAATAACACCACGCGAACAAACGGTACCGTTTCATTAATGTCGGTGGAAACCCGCCTAAAGAGAGGGGGTGGCGTTCGGGAGCCTTTTCCGATCCCTAAAGAGAAGGCAAGACATTTTCAATTGGCTGAAGGTCGGTACTAAACATCGAGATGGCGCGTGCGCTTGCGCGCTATTACTTGGTAAGGTCAGATCTTCAAGAGGAATGGGTTTTCGCGATTGGATTTTCTAAAATTTAAGTAAGGATGTTGAGATCATCGCAAACAAGATCCAATTTCGGAAAATAGAGTACTTGGATTGAATGGTAACTGCGGTGAATAAAATAATTGAACAGTTCGACTTTAAATGCCGGCGTTCGTGTGCATATTGGATGCCACGGGTATCACGTGATTTATGTTGTGAAAAATAAGTGCGATGGGCACGTCTTGCGGATTGTCGTCTCCACGACCAAACAATATTGTAAAGCGTCATTGGATTAGTTGAGGGGCAAGCATTGATGAGTGGACGACTTACGCCTACGAACACAGGCTGCACTCCTAAACACAAAAGCTTAATAATTATATCATCGGGCACAAAAACGCGACAATGCACGTAGGTGTTGTGCGCACACTTGTTTTGATGTGTACGTCGAAGGCAGTGACAAATAGCCGCCGTCTAAATAACACGATTTAGGACTTAAAGCATGCTCCAGACTATTTTGGAGGAATCAAACGAGGCAGAGGAAGACGTGCGTACCAAGGTCGGACCTCCTGGTAGAGATATGCTACGATGGACAGAAGCATTATGTGTTGTCTGATAAGCGAAATCCTGTTAAGAAAATAGAAACAGGTAAAAAGAGGACAGGTATATTTAATGATACTGCAATTAAGAGACAAACGTTTCGAGTTTCCTCCGAAAAGGGTTCCTGGAGGTTGGGGTAGGAATAATCGAATCCATTGGTTGGATATTCTGAAAGGAATATACATTATAATAGATTTGAATGTTTTTAGAATTAGTAAATATGCGTCAGTGTTACTGTATTGTTGAGTGCATGTAACCTAAAACGAATGGCCGACTAAACTGGACCATATAATTATCCGTTTGATACAGTGTACCAGCCGATCTGGTCTAGGACTCAGAAATCCCCACGTGTGCATCATATGGGAGGCTGTTAATAGGATTGTGGCGGTGAAATGTATAAGCTCACCGAAGTGAAGCGTTGAGTTGGAATTGACCAGGCCACGGATAATGCATTTCTTAGATCTCACAGGAGAAGCGAGAGACGGGATGGGTTTGATTTTGAAATTGAAATCAAGTGGAATATCTTCAACACTTGAAGCGCTTGATAGTGTATTGATGTTTTGCATGGTTGAGTCTTGGCTCAGAATGTCATGTTCACTTTTTTCGACCCGGAGTTTCTTCATATCTCTGAGTTTGTCGGCTCGATGCATTCTAAAAAGAGCACATTAATTTTTTTCAATATCAAAAAATAAACAATTGAATTTATTCGCTATTATTTTCCAGATTGAGTTTTTAATAAAATCAAGACTGGTTTCGCGATATGTATTATTTCCGAAATTGATCTGTATATTTTTAGATTAACAGTGCATGGAAGTAGTGAACGACAACTGCCAAATGCATGACTTCAACTTTCTGCATGGTTGCTGTTTTTCTAGTATTGATAACGAATGACATCAACTTCATTCGTTAACCGGACTGTGGTCCGGGGCGAATCAAGTGAATAAAACGCCAGGATTTTGAGCAAATAAAAGATACCTATAGATCGGACTGTGGGGGTTAATATGTAAAACGTTCTATCTACAGCTAAGAATAACATGGCTCATTAATCTCCATCAGCTCGCCACTAGCCAAAGGTAAATCTTATCGATCATCGGTATAGGTAAATAGGAGGCAGGCAATCGCTACTTTCACTACAGCGTTAACCGGTTTATACACCCAATGAAATTTTAATATACGGATAAATTAAAAAAATGTTTAAGTATTTAAAACATTTGTAAATATTATGTAAAAAAACGTTTGTATTTAAAATCGTTTTATTAATAAATCCAATAATAAAAATATAAATAAGTACAAAGAGCCATGAATGACCGATTTCGAAGGACCACCACACCGAACAAAATAAAAATATTGCACGTTTTTTGAGCCCAAACAACGGATTTATGCATATTAAGGCGAAGAAAGTATATACAAAATGCATAAAGTACCGAAAACAACAATTAAATGCTTCACCTTTCTAGGCGACGCTTAATCAAAAGTGTGCTACCCTGATGGTTGGGTTATTTAAACAATATTGTTGGGCTCGATTAACAGACATTCTTTCGTATCAAGTCAAGTTTTATACAGCGTTTAACCGTTTATTCATACAAGAAATTTTACTTGGAAGATCAAGAAGACGATTTTAATATTGCCGACTTCATAATTTCTCTGCTCTCACACGTATGAACGAACTAAAACCAGGGTAAATTAAAAAAATGCAAATGAAACAATGTTGATATATAAATGTAGGTAAAATCAACGTTTAAGTTGCCAAATTTTAATTTGTTAACTGATAATTATTGTTATAGTATAATCAGTACTTTGCTTCCCAATTGAGAAATGTAGAGCTTTAATTATGCTCCATCTTAGTAACAGCCACCTTGGCTTCATTAAAACTATAACTCTGTGTTTGATCTTACAAAATTCCATGAGTACCAGCAACCCAATTCGACCTCCTCCTTCGGGATAACTTTGTTCCTTTGTACCATATCGAAGTCTGTGGGGAATCACTTCCGTTCCCGTGAAAAATCTGTCTGTCAACATTATCACAAACACATTCCTTCTTTTGCTGACCTGTCTGTCTTACTGTCCGAACTCCGGAACAACTACCAAATCACGTCCATTAATAAATGCGGCAGTTCATGTAAATTCTCTAGAACACCACCGTCTTCTTACTTCCGTCCGGTTGGTCGGAATTACATTTAATAACAAGACATTAACTCTTTCGTTAATATGCATCATACCCTTACTATACCCTCTTTATCATTATTCACATGGATGAATCCGCGCTGCGCCGATTTCGATACTGTCATCATCGTAGAACCTGAGTACAATGGTGGCCTGATAGTACAGCAGTTAATGTTCACACTCTGTTCGCGGGTGACCCTGGTTCGACTGCCATTGCGCAACTGTAATCCGGTGAATTTGAGGCTGGTTGGTGGAAACCGTTTGCATCATCACCCACGTCTTAATGAAAGAAAATTGTTCGAAAAACAGTATATTGATGGTGCTTATATTCAGGTTGAGGTTTATTCGTAAAACAAAATCCCGTGATGTTAATACCGCCCTTGATATCTTCCAATAGATCACGGCAGGCTTCTCTCAATACATAAAAGCTTGAAGTTAATTAGACTTAAAAATAGCTAAAAACAAATTCGAGCATTCTTACTTTCTTCGATCAGGAAATTAAAAATGTTTTTGTCGATTTTTCGATTTCAATTGTTGGTGTAAAGGTACTGACAACTTTCGATCTATACAGACGATGAACCGAAACATCAAGCGTGTAGTCGATACATGGATCACTACAGTAAATTCCTTCTTGATGTACACAATGTTTGGGCTGAACTTCTTGATAAATGATGCCCATAGGATATTTATTCGAATGCAGGCGTTTTTCTGTAATTAAAGGATTTATCAGCGGTGACCTATTCATTGCACACTATGAATTACAAAAAAACCCATGTTGGTGGCACGCGAAAGATCATCGAAGACACGCATTATGATATCTCAAGTTTCCGATCTGGTTCTATCGACGCCCGGTAACGCTTCTCATATACCTGAGAAAGTATTAGGAAACAAAAATTCGATGGTGACTATTTCGGCCCTTATAAGAAAGATTTCCAAGGTGTTCGCCACATTGGTGGCCGACCGACAGAGACAGGGTTTTCGATGGAGGACTCAACGCTCTGAACATTACCCCGACGGCCTTGAAGGAGGAATCCAGGACGCATGGAGTCGATTCGAATACAGCCGCTCTTCAAGTTGCTCCGGATAAGCCTTCTATCTTTTGCACGGACTTGACATCCATAACCTTGCAGTAACTGATACACCTTTTCGTGAACATGCAACAAATTGTTTGATACTTAGAAAAGCTATCGTAGGAATTTCTGTGAAAATCGAAATAATAGGTATTCTTGGGGATACCCTCACTATAGATCGCAATTAGCCGAAGCTATTGTCTCGAAAACGAAAGTGTTTGTCGTATTGAATTCCAATGACTTGTGGAGTGACTTCATTCGCTTGGTCTATCATTTATAAATCGTACTGAATTCATATCTTCGGCAATGTTTGAAAGGATTCTACCAGGTAAGCATACGGTATTTTCAACGATGAATTAAAATTTTCGACCACATTCATTGATTGGATTGCTCCGGTTGGATTCGAAACAAGAGAAAATTGAGCGAAACCATAGACACAATAATAATAATCATAATAATATTCGCTTTATTAAGGTCACGAGGACCAAAACTTTCAGCATTAAAATTTAAAATAATCAAAATGGTTACGGGAAGTGACGATTATATGTAGAAAATGCAGAATAAGTTAAGAAGAATAAAAGAAGTAACATCAAGGTAAATTTGCAAGAAAGGCCAATTTAACCCACGATGTATATAAAGTTTGGCCGACGGGAAAATCAAAATGTTACACTGTGCACACGGTTCCTGCGTTCTTTATCGCAATATATTTGTTTAAATCTGGGATTTGCAGCGATGTATCAGGGTCAGCGTATTATCATATTACAAAGATAGCTCTTTATTTGTAATGCATTCATTTATTTTTTCAAACTGTTTTCTCAAATAATTCGACATATATCGATTTTAATCAAACCTATGGATGATTGCTTATGAAAAAAATTAATTCACGAATTATCTACGAAATTAGCCTGAACTCCCTTCTTAACCTCCGCGTGTTTTAATGGAATGCTGGTCATTATAGCTGCTACACCTCGCTTTTTAATATTTTCCGGATAGATTGCAACCGGAGATTTTTACCCGAACTGTCGTTTGTAAGTCGTTATTTCCAACAGTTCCAATATTAAACGCTTTTTCTTCTTAACAAAATATCGATTTCATATGGTGATATTACATTTATCAAATCAACTAAATGAGAACATTCTAACCACGTTTTAGAAGGCAATTCTTTTCCGCTGTATCTTCAATTGGGTATTATGCAAAACCCAATTACGATTATTCCGACTGTAGTGTATAATGTTGCGATAGCTTACCTTCTATTTACCTATTACATGACGCACATCTGACACGTATTTAAGGAATTGAGATACACGAGCCAGAGTATTCGTGGCCGTCGATAGAACGTCTTGTGTGTGGCCCTCGAGGTTTTATTTACACGTTTTCGACGTGGCTCAAATTCCTGATGTTTTCTTCGACCCGGACTGGTCCGAGCAACAAACAAACCTACGCATTACTTACTTCTAAACCAGCCCTCCTTCAAATAAATAATGTCTACCTCCCTTCTGACGTGCCCATCACTCTTAAAAGCTTGGCTTCGTCTTCTCTGATAAATATGTCGACCTGGTATTCATCGAGTAGCTTATTTCCGTCAGTTGTGGGATTAAGTTCTTTCACCCTCACATTGGTTATAGGGGATTGTGTTTTCGGAAAGGAACCTTGCTCTCTTATTTCTTCTGTGATGTTTATAAAAGCGTGTTATCCGAAAATTTAACCAAATAAATCGATTGAAATTCGTGTACGTGATAAAAACGTGGAAATAATACACATTAAGGGTCATTTTGCATAAACGTATTAAAGGCCACTTTATTTAATGCACAAGCTTCGCCAGTGTAAGCGGTAGCGATTGCTTGCCGTTACTTACCTATAACACGGCACAATAAGACCTTCCTTTGGCGCATGTCGAGGGATTCTGATAAATTAGCCCGCGTTTCCTCAGCAGTGGATAGAAGTCCTATCTATTGGGCTTCATGGTCCGATAAATATATATTCGTTGCTAAAGTTTCTGGTGTTTACGTCACCTGATTCACGCCCGGACCTCAAACAAAAAGTCCGGTTAACGAATGAAGCGCCAGTCGTTATCAACTGTCTTCAAACCAACCATAACAAAGAAAGGTGAAGACATAAAGTTTGCAATTATTTTTAACTAATTTACATTAATTAATAAGCCTATTTCATTATTTTTAAATATAATTAACTGTTACATTATTAGTTGAAGACATCCGTTTATATCATTCATCTTAATGTAAGAGCTGGCGACTCCACATTTTCTAGATGTGAATACGAGCGCGTTCGTTGATTGTATGCCTCAACTATCTTGCCGAATGTAGGTCTTATTGAGGTATTTCTGCAAATCACGCATTCGTCGCGTCAGTCACAATGACAACGGCGTGGACAATTCGCTCCCGTCGTGTTGATCCTGAAATACACCGCCGCTTATCGTTGTCCTCTCTTCCTGATTTCTCGGATAATCTTGACGTCGACGGTCGAAGCGGTGGTCTCTTCGAAACCCCAGACTGGTCGGCGGTACAGCCTCGCTTTCCCGAATGTGCAGATATCCAGCGATCGGAATGCAACACATCAGTAGCCTTTCTGGGACGACGAATAACCCGCGAGTACCGTTCATCATTTGTGCTGTCTGATGATCAAATGGTTGGTGTGACTAGACGTGAAACCTTCTATCCCGAAAAGGCAACTGCGGATGTCCGGGTTTGTTTGTTTGTTTTATGGCGACACAGAGCGAAGCGTTGGGTCGATTACACTTAAATGGCCAATTCGTTTGTAGGTAAGCCTCTCCCTTCGTGGGCCACCGGATGAAGCAACCGGTCGGTCACATTCGGCACCCAGCCTCATTCGAGACAGCATCCAGGACGGGGATAGAAGTGACATCTGGGTCAAGGTCATGTTGGAGACGGATCGTCCGAGAGATACGGAATTGTTGGGTCGTATTGGTAGCAGAAACTACTACTCAAACGCAAATGTACCTCGAATGCAGAAAACAGTATTCCCAGAGACAAGTGAAGAGAACTTCGTGATAGAGAGACCAGCCAATTCATATTATGATGATGAGGATGATGATGATGATGATGGCGAAGGTAACATGCAGAAGAGTTCAATGGTGTCGGGTGGAATGACTGATTTGGATCCGTCAACAGATCGGCAGGAAAAGGACACCATTCCACGGCTTTCCAGGCGCAATGTCGAGCAGTCGGTCTCTGCACCCCTTCTCTTTCATAAACGATTTGGTGATAAAGGTAAGCCCATTGGGTTGGATTTCGCATTTTCTTTAATTTGCTGAATGGTTTTAAAGATATCGCATGTTGTGAATCCAGTTCAAGGGTTGCGAGGTTAAAGGGCGTTCGTTGCTCTGTCGCAAAAAGGTGTGCTACGCTTTGTAAAACAAACTTTCTTCTGATCAATGAATTAACGCCTTCGCCATAAAATCACATGAGCTTGTGCAAAGACCAGTCATTGTGTCGTAATGTTTGTTTGTGGGGAGAGTGGTGAGGTTTTTTCACGTGTTGCCGTTGCCAATGTTTATTCCACATACCTCTGAGTTCCGCTTCTTCTGTTCTTTCTGCACAAACCAACCATCCGGCGATATACGGGATTGTGAACCGAATTTAAATTTTGGATTTTATTTAGATTGGCGGCAACGGGAGTTGTTGCCGGGAATACGTGAGGCCGTACATTGGTCTCACAAGAGACAAATCACCGGAAGTAGAGTCTTCTTAATCCTAAGAACCACCAAACGAAGTGGGATCCGTATCGAGCGCTGGGAATCATGCAGCCGTAGAGAAAGGTTCCAAAAACGTTCGAATTCGATTTGGCCTACTCAAATGTAACCTATGCTAAAACGTAATTCCCATGGTTACGCCATAGGGTCGTAGACAAGTGTAGCCTTTGGAGACCGGTATTTGAAGTTCCGGATAATGCTTTTGTCTCGAGGTGTGGAGGCTGATTTCCGTTCTCCGAGAGACTAATAAAGGCGTTGCAGGCAGGTGGGGAATCGAATGGCACAGATGAACAGAACGCCCCATCAATACCCTCGTAAACGCTTTCTCGAATGCCTGGTTTTTTAACAAACTAATCTTCCGTTGTGAAGAAATTACAAGTTTCGCTGACACCGATTGTAGCCCAATTGTGTGACCAAAAACGCGGTGTTTTTGACAGCTGGTATTTTTTCTAGATTAAGATATTTGCGATGATCTGAGGGCATATGGGTTGCTAGAGCATGTGAATAAATTCGAAACTTTTCCCTTGGTTCACTTAGAGTTAACTTCTTTTTTCATAAGGTCCAATTTGAAACACAATGTGTCATAATAAAAAGTGGCTTTCTTTCCATCCAACCAAGTACATGATAGAGTACGCGAATTCAATATGTCTCAGACCATTCAAAAACAATCTCATGGTTTCTGTAACGCATTTTGCAAGTCAGTCGGTAAAACAGGGTTTTTGTGTTATGGTAGATTATATAATGTATTTCCAGCTGAATTTTGGGAGTGCGGGGATTGTTGCATGGAAGCGAATTGGAAGCATTTCAAATTTTTCCGTTGCACAATAATTAACGTGTATACGTACGACTTTAAAAAAATTGTTATTTGTAGTAATCTATTTTTTTTGAGCCAATCTTTTAGCCGTTGGTTTTACTTTTAAATTTTAATCTTTATCAGTGGGACTTAATCTTCGAAGCTGGTGTGAAGAGGTTTTTGATCTACCTATTTAGTTGACGTTTGATCCAGCTCTTGGGATCTCTAAGCGGGAGTCTTAGCAATTGTGGATTCAACTTCTAGTAGTATATTGGTCGTCAGCATCAAAGATGTAGATACATTACTTAGTCGTGCCTCAAATTCCTGATTCCTTTTTACACTTTAATAATCAATGGTTAAATAAGAATAATAATTATTAAACGAATCGGGAACAAAGAAACCAATGTGGTGGTAGCATACAGTTGAATAAGAAGTGTTATACAAAGTACGATTTCGAATTTTTACTAAAAGAAAACGTCTGGAAATATCTAGGAATGATTAAAGAATAAAACGGTGAGACCTAAGTCGGTTGTCCCAAATCTGGGTTGTATGTCAGGTGACGTGCGTGGTTGTCAAAATTGACTAAATGGTTTTACAATGAAGACATCAGAATCTTTATGGGTTAAAAAATGATTCTCCACCAAACGACTCAAACGCCCCGCATTAAAATAAAAACCAGTAGTGCTAAATTTCTATTGTTTTTATCATTTAAAAGAGTATCGAAGGAAGGCCAACCAGGTGTGCGTGTGTGTGCCCATAAAATTAGGCGCCTCGGCCTTAGAACTGACTCCACTGACCCGAACGACCATTTCATGTGATTTTCGAGGTCATTTTCATCATGTCCCCAAAGGTTGTAAAGAAGGGGCCAATCATCGATGGGGAGGGGGCATCAAAAATGCCGATTATTTCCTACATTCTGCTTTGATGAGACCAGCTTCACAGGGATACCCAATTTAGACATAAACAGGGAATTACAAAAAAAAGTATAGGATGGTGTTTATTTAAAAAAAGTATGTCTGCTACGTAATGGTTACATTTGTGCAAAGCTAACAAAACCACTTAGCATTGTAAGGCAAAAATATAAAACGGACAATGAAAGAAATCTATAAATCACTTCTGTGATAAGTTTCGACAATCGTCAACTTTGAACCGTGCAACGCATAATTGACCGATTGTCTCTCTGACCTGTGCAATTATATGTTAGTGGCATGGGGAGAATTGGCAGAATGGCAAATGACACCCCCGATAATGGAGACTGGTAAATGCGGTCATCAAACGACGAATCGGGTAATTTCACCCTATGTCCTTCATGATCCTAATTCCACTACAAACTTAACGTGTGGCATGAAACAGGTTACCCAACTGCCTGGTAAAAACCCGTCTGTCCTTTGTATGCATGTTATGTTTCTCCTGCATGTTGCATGTTTTACTCTGCATGTTCAGATTCACCACAAACACCTCTAAGCACACCCTCAAAGGACCTTCCTTCAACCGAACGCTCAGAGAGCATTCTTCATGTTACTCAAGCAAAAAGCGAGTCCACCCTGCACACATTCGAGCCCCTCCGAGAAAACCCGTTTGGTAACCACTATCGGGACGCCGAGAACACCATATCTCTCCAAACTGACCTTGAATATGACCCGAAAGAGGAGGCAATTGACCCCACGCCACAAAACCCTCCAAGGAAAATTATACCTGAAAACAATTCCTCGACGTTGTCCTTCGTGAGCGCATCGAATGGAGTCTTGGTGAGGTTGGGAGGACCTAATGGGGAAGAGAGAATATCGAGTTATATGGATGAATCGCCAAAAAGAACCATTTTGCATACTACTTTGTGGCAACCCCACGAAGACGATGATTCGCAGAGTAAATCTTGGACGCTGAATGCGATTGAAGAGGAAGGGATGATTTTAGTCGTAGAGGATGCACACACAGACGAGCTAGAGCCGCCAAAGCCACGAGAGAGACGTCGACCTGTTTCTGTTGAGCCGTCGGAGGATGAGGAGCTGGTTGAGGGTGAGTGCTGATTGCACTGCACTTGCATGCTTACTTATTATATGTTAGTAGAGTGTGTTTATTTTGGTGTGGCTTGTCCATATCATTGACACCGTTGTTGTTTCCTCCTTGTTTTGTAAATTCATCATGGTTAGAAAAGAGTTATGATGTTGGGATGCACAAATAATTGTTTCCGAAATATTCATAACCCAGCCTCCCAAACAGACGACTCGCAAGGAGGTGACCAAACGCCCACGCAGATGTCAACCTTTGACTCCTACGAACACAAAACTAGTTCACAGTTAAGCGGTAAGTTAATTTAATAAACAATTGTATTGTTAAGGTCCTGATTGTTAACAGTTATTCACACCCCAAGTAAGAAATTTCATAGGCGTGCTTTAGGTGATATGGTTGCACAGGCTATCTGAAAGGCCTCATCTGTCTTCTATGGACTATACAATTCTTTGCTACATATAACCGAAAATGGCAAGGGGAGTTTTGAAAATGATTTGTCCAAGAGATCGCATTAGTTCAGTAGAAAAAAAAAATTTATGAGGTACGTGTGCACCGAAAATCAGGTTAAATATTCGTCACAGGAAGCATGACTCATGCATCCCCATGAGGTTTGGGCACAGTGGCGTTCGCCTGTAATGAAGTGCCTTGAAGACTGGCAGGAGCGGTCACTTCCAGGTACAAAAAACTCACGATTAAATCACTCTAGAAATATCACAAACACAGCCAGAAAAACAAGGTGGGGCATAATGTCCTTGGATTCAATGTCTTGGCGTAAATGTTGCTCCTATTCGGGGTTTAATGGGTCATAGGTACACATAAACTTCCTATAATTGGTCGGTTAACGCCCAAGCTATGCCTTCCAGTGTATAATTAAGCCAAATCTTGGGAAAATGATACATAATTGTCTTTACTTTCCATCTGAATTGTCACTACCGTTAAGTTTCAGAAATATTGTGCTTCCACGCCTGTGATTATGTTAACTATACCAAAGCTATAGCAAGCGAACGATCTGATTGGCCGGCCGGATTATTGATCTGAAGACAAATCCAGAGATTCACGCAGTTTATTTTTCAATCGAACCCCTTAGTCCAAGAAAAACATCCAAGTAAACAATTGCAATGTGTTAATGTATGTCGGACAATGCGCTGATCATCACATGATCTGTACTACGTAGTCTTGTCGTTAATGGCAATCATGCAGCCTACCCCAAGATCATATTAAATGGACTACTGGTTGTCGAATTGAGGCATTATGGCCTAACAAACAATGGATTTGCTCGACTGGGATTGGTGCTTTCGAACATTTCGCCCCATTTATGTGAGGACTATTATTCTGCACGTGAATAGCCTTTTTACCCAGGGTCCATCATCGGCGCCAACTCACGCACACGAAGAGCGCTCAGGCCGACATTTTTTTTGAGAGAGATTAAAGGCAAAAAACTAAGATAAGTGGTAACTACAGTTTATTCAAGTGGTATGGCAATGATTAAGTTTAGTGGCACTGTGCGCGTAAAGATGAGGATCTAACTGGACTTGAAGTATTTCTTGAGGCCGTCACCGGACGCAACCATGGACTCCTGACCAGGTTTCCAGTTGGCTGGGCAGACTTCGCCGTGCTTGTCGGTGAATTGGAAGGCGTCCACAAGACGCAGAGTTTCATCAACGGAGCGACCAACAGGAAGATCATTTATGGTTATCTGGCGAAGAATTCCCTTTGCGTCGATGATAAAGAGGCCGCGATAAGCGATGCCCTTCTCCTCGATAAGAACGCCGTAGTTGCGGGATATTGAGTGGTTGGTGTCGGCGAGCATTGGAATCTTCATGCCCTTGATACCACCCTCTTTACGGCTGCTATTGGACCAGGCCAAGTGGCAGTACTCCGAGTCCGTAGAGCAGGACAAGAGTTGGCAGCCCCGCTTTGCGAATTCTTCTGCATGATCGTTGAACGCGATTATCTCAGTAGGACACACAAATGTGCTAAATAGGACAAAAAACACGGTGAAAAAATGAGGGGGGAAAGTAAACATGCAGGTTATTTTGAAAAAAGGTCTTACAAGTCGAGTGGATAGAAGAAAAGGACCACGTATTTGCCCGCGTAATCGGAGAGCGAAACATCTTTAATTTCGCCGTCGAAAACAGCCTTGGTGGTGAAGGCGGGAGCTAACTTTCCAATTGATGCCATGACTTCTGAATAAGACGCGCGTGTTGCAGCAACAGGAATGGAACGCGCCAATATACCCACTTGTATGGCCCAACCGGAAATCTAGACGCTGAGTGGTGGGTGCATGTCCTTGAAATAGCCAAACAAATGCAACCATTGGCCAGGTCATCCATGCAGACGTATGTGATTGGATGTGGCGCCAGCATGGCGTGTTCGCGTCTATTGCGCGCCTGCTGCTTACTTAACGTGCATGCTTTCAACGCCATTGCGGACAACCTTATTTTTCGATTCACCGTGTCCATTATTGCAGTCAATAAAACATGTTATATTACACGTGGAATAACGCAAAATGCATAGGTAGTTCGGATGGATATATTTGTTCAGGCGTGGGTACCGTGGACAGAGTAGGCTCTATGAAAAGATGACCTGGAGACGTTGAATATTAAAGTGCATATGCGCCTCCGTGTTGTATGCAAACGTTTGTCACCTTGCATGAGGTGCATGAACAAGCTCCGTTGGCTGAGGTTGCCGGGGTCACGCTTGGTTTCTCTAAAATGAGTTTCCGTTTGATGAATAAGGTGCACATGGTCGGTAAAGCGGTTAGTTATCGTCGCTATTCTTGGCTCAAGTGTTACTAATCGGTGATTTTCTGGCCTCCGACGAATTAGGTCAATTAATTTTTTTATAGCTGATTGGGTTGCTGCTATCCACGATTGACTTCGGTTAACAAAATTAATCATTCTTAAGGTAATGCCATAGTCCTTTAAACGACATGATAAAATAAAATTTTGTATCTGTTGCCAACTCTTGGATACTGGTGTGGTTGTTTTTTGCACGACGCAAAGCACGTGTCACGGTTATTTGCTTGTTTTTTAGGATTGCCGCCACAATTACCTCCAAGACAAAATAAATTGGCGTCGCCCCGAAAGGGAATTCTTGTAAACAATCTCGAGTTAATTTCATCACAAGATCACGATGGTGATGAGGGTGACGTTCAGTTAACTCCAGCAAACCCGATCAAAACATCATTTTCGTCGCCACGAAATGGTAAACATCTTATGTTTAAATTCGTTACATTAACATTGTTGGCTGCCTTGTAAAGTGATGCTGATTTTCAATAATAACAGAAGATAGTACCTCGAGCAATCCATAAATCATAAGAAATTAAAGAAAAATAAGGTTAAACCTTAGTCAATAATAGTCAACAAATTCGAAGGAATGGCGAAAAATGGTTCATTTGCTGACCGAAGAACGAGAAATTGATTTATTTGGGAACTCTGATGCCCTTTTTACCAGGCTTCCAGTCGGCGGGACAGACTTCTCCTTTTTTATCTGAATATTGGAGGGCTTTGACCATTCGAAGAGTTTCGTCAACAGAACGTCCTACCGAATTATCATTGATTTGCACGCTTCGGACCTTTCCATTGGGGCTTATGATGAAAATTCCTCTGAAACATAGAATACCGGAATCCCATTTGTCTCATTCTCTTTCATTGTTCTGCTGCAAGAATGTCGTTAATTATAATTCGTATTTAGACACGATCGATAAAATGTAAAGTGTGGACATAAGACTCACCTGTAAGCTGTCCCCGTGCTAGCGTCGAGGATACCATAACTCTTGGCGATCTCGAAAGTCTTGTCGGCCATTAGAGGAATGTCCAATTGACCAAGTCCTCCCTTATCTCTTTTCATATTGCACCAGGCCTGGTGTGCATGTACGGAATCTGTCGAGCAGGCGACAACATCGCAGCCATTGTCACGAAATTCGCCTATACGGTCATTGAAAGCTAATATTTCGGTTGGACAGACAAATGTGCTGCAAAATAATAAAAATGTTCATTATTGATTTTTAATGTAAATTGATTACTGCGCGCATACTGAGAATACTAATCAATGTTTCTTTAATTACGAACTATATACAAATCGATAACAGCGTGCTGTTAAAATCAATAACATATGAATCTTGAGCATATAAATTCTTACAAATCGGCTGGGTAGAATAGGAGCACAAAGTAGTATTTCCCCTTGAAACAATCCAGCGATATCGTTTTCACCTTATTCCGTACGAGGGCGGGCGCCTGGAATGCAGGCGCTGGCTGACCAATTTGTAATTTCCCAATTCCGGCTTCACTGGTCTCTTGGATAGGCCGTCTCGTCTTTGACATTTTCTTTTGGATCACCAGGTACCTTGACAGTCTCAACGCGTATTTTTATGGGGGTTCATTAGACAGTAAAGCAGGGCGACTTGCGCCAATTGGTTTATGCCCGTAATTAATTTAGTTGAATCTGTGAGAATGAGTTAACAGGATGACTTAGCTCAAAATGCACTCACCACCACGCAAATTTAAGAGTGGCATTTTACATTCCTTCGATCTTTGACGCTATGTTTGATTGTGTTACCGAGACCCAAAACTCCCAGCTTTATAAACCCAATTATGAATAAAGCATGTGAGCGATTTACATCGAATGAGACACGGTTCAGAAGATATGTGGTGAATTCCGTTGTTCGCCTATCTCTAAGCTGATAATGTTAGAACAACCATGGAATAACTCTACAAAATTGTCAAAACTTCAAATAAACCCCGACCATTTATTGATTATACACAAAATGGTCTGCTTAAAATCAGCCTTCTTCATACATCTTAGATAAACCTGATAACCAATTCAAGGACCAAACGAATGATGACCTCCTTTCCCCAAAATCAACAGCCCTGGGTAACGCTTTTCGGAGTCCTTTTGATCCACGATCTGACCATGACCTCGTTTCATCGATTTATGGCGCCAGTGAAGATGAAGATGCAAAAATTCCAAAAAGGCATTCTCGTCGTAAAGTGCTAGCAACAAACGCGGCGGTAGACCAATCAATGACCGCGGAACGGCGCAGAGGTCCAATAGGAGATCAAGGTAGATTTCAGTTCCAATCGGGGCCCCTTCTTTGAAGCTTCTCATGTGCATTTAATTAGGTTTCGTTGTAATTCATTAATTAAGCCAACGGAAAGATTTTTTAAAGCAAATTATGTCAGGTTTTGAGTACATGGGTGACATAAACCCTCAGGTTTTCAGATATTCTTGAGGCAATTTAAAAAGTTGTATATTAATTATGCCATAATTTCAAATAATCCGTGACCTTGACTTGAAAAGACGCTGATTTTATTGACTGACTTACATACCGTTCTGCGTCGGCAGTGAATATTTAACTTAACGGGTTAGCATTTGTCGTTGATGTATAATTCATTTACACAGGTGATGTCCGTGGTACGCGTCCAGAACCAGCAACTCGTCGCTATGAGAACGGCTACAAAAATGGCAAGAACACCGCAGGTGGTTTCGTCGATGACGAAGATGATGAGACGTGGTTTGACGAAGAAAGTCGTTTACGACCACCTGCCATACAAAGAAACCTCGAAGCTGAACTTGCAGGTCTTCCCAGTAAGCTCGGTCCTATCGACGCCAATTACGCATATTCTCCTCTACTCACAAATAATAAGTATCATTGTTTTTTAGTCGAGGATCCAGCGACGCGAACTAAGCGTCTGCGTCCTTTACAGTTCCCGCTATATGCGAATATCGGCGCTGATTCTGATTCCGTCTACGAAAAAACAAAGGATTATGGAGAGGCTAAACCACTGAGACAGTTGGACCAAAACCTGCCTGATACTGGTAATCCGTGATCCATGAATTCGGGTGTTATTTGCATGTCGAATTTCCCCATAAAACCCGTTGTTTACTTGTTTCCAAGGGCGACCCGACAGCCTAGTGGTTCGTACGCGTCGCCGAACCGTTGGTGGCGTGACGGGCCAACTTCCCCGTTCCCTCACAATGTCCTCCAGCTCAATCTGGTACGGCGATCATCCTGTACCCACAAAAACCCAGCTTACCGCGTCTGAACAGGCCCCCCTTCGGCTCTCCAACATCCAGCTTCAGGCGCAGGCCGAAATCGCGCGTCGTCGATCGCGGAATAACCTTGCAGCCTCCGCAAGCCGAAGCATCCTCGGATCGCGGAGCCGCAGCGTTGACCGATCGCTCGCGGCCTCCACCAACTCTCTCTATGGACCCACCGGTCGCCGCGTGAAGGGGGGTGCTCCGCTCGTTGAACGCGCCATCAAGAGGCACATGACCCGGCGGGATGGTTACGAGACCCTCTCGGTGATCAATATCCCCCGACTGGAGCCCAAGGAGGCCGAACGACCGGCGACGAATCCCTCGTCACGCCAAACCAACTCGTCCGCCTACCGACTGACCTCAGAAAAGCGAGGTGAGACAGCGTGTGTCTGGTTCTATTGTTCTCCCTAGGGGTACTTGTAGCTCCGAAAATAAGCACGTCTGTTTTGAAACAGAGTGAGTCTGGGCTGATAGTTAGACACGGCGAGAGAGAGAGCGATTTTAATTGTGTGTGGATTGCAGCTTCGATTCGACTTGTAGGTCTTGAGGTAGCAAAAGGTTGTCTCAAAATTTGCCGTGCTGCGTAAGAGAAGAAACCTATTCTGGGTGAACGACTAACAAACTGTTATTTAACGTTCAAGTCACCATTCACACTTAACACATATAATTACAACGTAGTATTTATTGAGAAGTGTCAACGGTTAATTTTATAAACCGTAGCTATTTAAACTTCTAAGTAGTATTGCAGAATAGTTTTGGACCTCGTGGTCCCAATAAATCGCTTGAAATTAAAAATACAATTAAAAAGAGATGCAAACGAAGACGGGGGTTCAAGTGAAATAGGAGATGGCTATCAGGAGTTGTCTTGAATTATCCGATGAGGGGCCTCAAAAAGAATAGGTGATGAACAAAGACGTGCCTAAAACGGAGCAGATGACGAATACACGCCTGTCGCTTTGTCTGGTCGCCAGTGTGGCGAGGGAGATTTAAATGTAAGTCAACGGCAAGTGCAAATAGTGTACGTCCTCGGATGAGCAACAAAGTTATGATTTGACAGGAGCGTATGCATGAGAGCACTTGTGTTTCATGACTTCAAACGCGGTTTTCATGACTTCATTTACATGACAACATGTTTTCTCGCTTTAAAAATTGCATTTCTGCTTGATATTAAGAGGTTCTGGGAAGTGGGTTAGTTGTTTTCGCCATGGTACCACCATCGACCGAATTTCGGTCGACGTCTGACCCCGTGGCCGACGTGAATCATCCCATTGCATTTAAACAAACGCAAATAATGAGATTTGTTATTTTCACAGATCCTCGATTTAACTGTCCCTTTTCGATCCCTTTAGATCCACAGGAAGCACGGTCATTGGTAGCCCAGGCAGCCGTGGATCTCGCCGTCCACGCATTTGACCCGACAGAAGTCTAGGAAAACAACACTAACACCATAATCATCATCACAATCATCATCATCACCATCACACATGGTTTCTCGAACGCACCACCACACCCAGCAATTAGCAATTTTCTCAATTCAGAGGACGCCAAAAACAGGTCTCAAATTTACATCTCGCCTGTTTAACCGAAGGACTCAATTTTAGGTGTTGTTTTTCGCTTTCGTGAATGTGCGTAAAGTGTATCTTCGGAGAGACGAGACCCATGGTGGTTTTAATCAGTTTGTTTGATGGATTAAATTGGATCCTGTTATTAATTTATGTTTTTTATTTGAAATTGTTTTCGAGGATGCATTAAAGATGCTAGACCTAAATATCGACTTTATAGAATAATTGGGGGAGCTGGGGTACAACTTATCAAATCTTGTGGGCTCAAGGAGATCAAACTTTCTACCAATCATCGAGCAGCGGCTCATTCAATTAAAAACACATCGGTCCGAATTTTAACAGCCATTTTGTAATTTCAAACCATAAAAGTGCACTGCCACGAGATCACCACTTGGCGCGAGGCCGCCACCATGCTCAGTTAAAGGAACCAAGAGATAAAACCACTTTTCTCATCAACCGCGTGTTCTTTTTCTGAAACGAATGCCAGTGGACTTACGGGAGCGTCCAGAATCCTGGTCTAGAGTTATCTACGCCCTACAGAGTGCGCGAAAGAGTCACCGAAATGAAGAGGTTGACATCAAAATTGTCTCCGCGTCGATGATTAAATTAAACACATACGTCTATGTGGTCGCTCTAGAGTCTAGAATACCGAAATCATGTTGCGACTGTGTTTCGGACAATGCCTCTCGGAAATCGTCCAAATCTTTGCAGATTACCTACTGTGATGGCGAAACCAACATCGGTGCCCCGAATATTATAATCACACCGCTGCACGGTAACGAAGTTCGGTGAAAAGGTTTTTTATTGCATGTAATCAATCCTAGTTTATGCTTGATCGTATGACCGTGAAATGGTTTTGATGTAACAATATATTTTTATACATCGATATTTCGAGGCTTCTGCGAACGTTTCCAATCCCAAAGCGGTGTAATAATAATAATTGTAGTGGCCCAAAACTTTCAGCAGTAAAAATAGGCAATATGACAAGTATTAGATGTGAAAATTGTCTTTTAGTTCCTGTTTCACCTGCTCTGGTGAAACTAAAAATCGGGACAAATAGGGAATGACCGAATTGCGATATGCCGCCGTTCTTGTGGGTATTGAACGGTATGGCATACGCATTGGTCGAAGAGATTTACATTTAGATAAACTTGAATGGATGGGATGTGAGGGGCCACTTAAAATACGAGCAGCGATTAGTGAACAATTATTGAAGTGGCTATTAATATGTGAACTATTACAATGAAAACATTTGGTAATTAAAATAACTGTTTTATTACTCGCAAACGCATATCGACTTGAAGAACTGAACCGGAATCTTGAAAACACACTAAACCCCAGCATTGTTGCCCTGATAGGATGTGTTGTAAGAAATGGTTTTTGAAGTCGCCGTTTGATACGTGTTGACGTTGTGGGATTTCCGAGCTACAGTTTAATCAACCGAAGATAGAACGAGCATTGCTGTTATCTTCCCAGTCGTAATTAATATAAGAAACGTGTTCGGATATATTCTTATTTTATTTATAACAACGAAAATGTTCCTAGAGACTCATTGTATAACATTTTGAACAACATTCTAAACAGTTAATCGTTCCCGGGGAGCTAAATCGTAAAAACCGACTAATGCTTCGTTTATATTTAAAAAAAGCGAACCGACCACGTAAGAGACACAAGCAAGAATAGTAAATAACAAAAGATTGCCATAGTTAGGGAGACTTTACGCAGTGGATAAAAATGCTGGTGTTTTCTCGCAACTGGTCGCGAATCAGCAGTTCCACGTGATCAAACAATAAATCACGTGTTCCAGAGAGCGAATTACTCGCCAAACGCAGAATAAATTTACTATTCACACACGCGTAGGCGTAATAAAGATTATGAAATAATTTAAACTCGGGGAGCTCGAATTTCCCGGCTCTTTCCTAACTAACGTATGAAAATGCATTTACAATGGCACGTGGTAGTCATGAATTCGTAAACATTATTTTCTTGATTCTTTCGCGAAATGTTTCCAAAGTGCATAGGAATATTAGCCGCTTCACTACATTTTGAACCTAAATTGTCATATTTCGTTTAAATACTTAAGTAAATTAAAAATGTTTGGAACTAACATGTAGTGTTCTGATTCGATTAACGTTTGTTTAAACGAGTAAAAACACCACAACTGATAAGAACGACGAAACGTGTGTCCTTAATTGATATCTTCGGTGGGTTTTGTTGTCGTTCCTGCGTCATTTAAAGTTAATCTTGTGAGACGTGTATGCGTTGTATTAAATATTGACTGAGATTCTAAAATTTGGCAAGCATTGTTTGCATCATCTGACCTGCTTATTTTCGGGAAAAATGAAATATTACGAAGAAATCGTCGCAGTTTCTGTCGACTAATATGAAAGCTTGGTTTACCGTCACCGATAAACAATTCTCTTATATTGGTATCACCAGGGAGCTAATCAAGATGAATCATTTAGTTTGTTGTCTGACGCCTGAGTTCGTCAGCCGTTTCTCTCACGTCGCCACAACTACTGGAGAAACTCCGCATACCCCCCTCGAGGAAGCAAGATACGGAATTCTGATTTTGAAAATATGGCTTTTCTTCTGAACACCATTTAGATGGGAGATAATAAACCATCTGCTTTACCTGCGAGTTATCTGCAGCGACAAGGCTTTCTTCATTAAAAAACCTCCGCCAACAATCCTTACCGTTGTCGAGCTTACCAACAATTGTCCTCTAACTCAGCTGACCCGAATGGCCCACAGAGTAGCCGCGACTGAAGCCCAACAACGCAAGCGCTACTTGTGGCTACTTGTCTCATTTCAAGAACGCGACAGAAAAGCCGAGTTGCCCCAATCGGCCACTTCTTTTCGATACCCCGAGTCCACCAAAGCACGACGCTCCTGTTAAACACGATCTTAAACATTTCACACATTCCCGGGGTCCCCTACAGTCCTGTCGTTACCGCCGGCAAGAACCCGATAGAAGACGAAAAAGAACTCGATAAGATGCTTGCTCTGGGCATGGTTAGACAGTCCTCCAGCAATTGGTCCTCTCCTCTGCAGATGGCTAGAAAGGGACTCAAGGAGATCGGAGGCCTTGTGGCGATTTCCGGGCTTTAAACGCGGTATCTGAGCACGACAATTATGGTTTTACGACAACGCCTTATATTGACTATGAGGCCTTGGCACAAAAGCATAGCGGGTGGCGCAGGCGGGCGCACATAACCTCCCCTCAATTTATATAGCCTTTTTGGTGTCCAACCCAACAATCACGATATTATGTGACACCTCGAAGATTCATCCCCGTCCTGTTGTTCCCGTTTGTTTAAAACGAGTAAAAACACAACAACCGATAAGAACTACAAAAACGCGTGTCCTGGATTGATATATTCGGTGGGATTTGTTATCGTTACTGCGTCATTCAAATTTAATTTTATGGGACGCTTAAATTTATATTTAATATTGAATGAAATTCTAACAAGCCCCACACATTAAATTTGCTATCGATAAATTATTCTTCTCACTAAAAGACCACACTGTTGTCAGTATTCACAGATCCATTGTGCTCCCTCATCAATACACAGGACTCTAAAATTAAATTTTCACAAACTTCGCACAATGGATATGCTGAAGGAATTACCGCTTGCGCACAAACTCATCGATTGAAACTCCACCCTTATAACTATTTGACAACGATTGCAATACCAGGACGCCATTAGATCATAGCATATCCACATCTACCCCTTTTTTTCTGGACCGCTGATCCACAGGTCACATCACAAATAACTTAAAAATAATTAACAGGACTTCCAACAATTCTAAATGGAATTATTAATATAGAGTCTGTTACAAAGGCAAATAATACAAGACGATTAATCCTTACTAATTAATAATGGAGAATTACTTGGAATGAATACATATAAGTTACCGAACGTTAATTTCAGATTCGTATGTATCTATGCAATGACATCTTGATTTAAAGGCATTGATTTATGAAAAATAAAATACGAAGCAAATTGTGTGTTTTGTTATAATAGTAATTGATTTTTCGAGGTCGGTGAGTTATCGAAAACTCTTGTGTTCTATCCGTATAGCCAATAGAAATTTCCATAGGTATTTTCCGGATACTTCCTCTGATTCCGTCATTTATGTACCTATCGCGTTTCTGAATGCATCTTTACATAAAATAAAGGCAACCTATTCAACAAATATAAGTTATAGATTGCGTCTATGCAAGTTTCTTCTCAAATTAGCAAGGAACCTTTATTATATGTTCCGAACAATTTGCAGGCGACGTTATCCTACTTCCAGATCATTATCTCTGCTCGATAATGAAGTGCTGGGCCTTTCATGCGGTACCATTTTTGGCCAATAAAGGTGTTGGACTCACTTTCTTTGCCGGTTGTAGCATTTCTATGGTCTTAACACCCTGGGTTGCCCCGTTCGTAGACGTGTTGTTTTAGCCATAGTATTATATTACTTTTTAGAGAAACCACGCTATAAATGTGCATATACTTTTGTCTGAGTGCTCGTGTGGTTTCGAGCTATGGATTTTTCCATCTTGCTTTTAAACGGTCTGGTTCGCTTCGGTGAGCCTTGCATACATTTCCAATGGCCTTTGTGTACCAGCTGGATTCGTATCCCTCCCACCGGTAGAATAACCTGAAGGGGAGACCGTCAATGACCTTTCGTCTGTTTGAATCGTCTCCGTATTTGCGTCCTTGTACTATCGTGAACATTTAAATTGCATGTTATCCATATCTGAGCAGCATGAGGTCATATCAGAAGTCAAAATTGTGTAAGAAGTCTCGTATTTAAACCGCATACTTATCGTGGGCTCTTTGGGGATATTAAAATTGCAAGCCTCGCCATATATTTCGATTTTGCTTCCGTTTCAGGTTGCTATCTTTAGCTTTTATTTGAGTCGGTCTGATTTTATCAATGCTAGTCACGTTCGGCTGTTGTCGAGAAATGTCCTGGTTTCAGGTCAGTTGATTCAGCTTTTCTTCATTTAGATCGTTTCTCTTCATGGAAGTCTCCCTTCGCACGCTGACACCTCAACTAATGTTTCCCCAGCATCGTCCCTCATACGTCCGAGCCTGTTCCCACTTGCTACAAACACTTCTTGATCACGAGGTTGCCAATGAGCTTCCCCGACCAACGTTTAGTCGAGCGTCAGAACCGTTTCTGAATGAAAACACTCCGCTGCCCCTAAAATGTCGTGTATGCTGCAGTAAAAACGATAACTGTCTCATATTGTTAGTCATGCTGTCGCGTAAACAATACGATATCGCACTTAGAACCACAAGCAACTTTTCTTTAGTCCCTAAGCTGCCTTCGTCTGTTTATATTATTCCCCCACCCTTTGGTATCTATGATGTCGATTCCTGCGGTTACCGGGTTGTCGCGACGCATCTTTATCGTCATATCGTCCTACAAGAAGCTATGTCTTGGCTGAGTACCCTTGGGGGCGGTTTTTCGTGTCTCGGGGAGAAATTCGAGGATGCTGTAAGTAGACGACCTGGCAGTGTCTCGTCACATTTTCATCTTCAATTGACTTCTAACCAAAGGCATTCTCTTTCCTTTCGAAGGCCGAAATTGCCGGACAAATTGCCCTCCGGCAGATGCATCTAGCTCTCGCTATGAAAATCCCAGCTTTTCAGGCCAGATGCCAACTGTTTTACGCCCAAAGCCTAATGCAGTGTGGTAAACTGAAGCAGTCGGCCAAAATTGTCAGGTAATTGATATATAAAACATATATTCACGCTACTCTATTTTTAAAAGTAGTTGAATCATTTACATCATATTTTTAGGGGAATTTACCATTTTTCCAAGACGGCTTCTTCTCACGATAACCCACCCGAGGTCCACTTATCGCTCATGTGCCAAGGTGTGTGGTCTCGCTTGGCATACCTGTGGACCTTGCGACGACGAAAGTGCCTCAGACGGCGGAACCTTGAACCGGCAGAGGTTAAAACAATGGTTTCTACGACACAAAATTCGCTAGAAGATGGTCGGTTGCGTGGGTCTGGCGACAGTGCTTTGAAGAGTCGAAAACTGTTTCCTGATATTGCCGCTATTCTCGATATTTTATAAGGCGATATTCTGTCCACTTGGTGTGGCGTAAACTAGTCGTGTTCCGTTTTTTTATTTGTGGAATATGGATGGTGGTAGTTGTATCTTGTTAGCCTGACTACTACTCAGCAAGTGACTAGTAGTAATAGTAATCATTTAGAGGACGTGCAGACTAAAATTCGCCGAACTAAAACATGAAAAAGTAAGTTGCATTGCCTGCTCAGATACGAATAGGTACGCTTAGTTGTTGATTGGATAACGCGAATTCCAACCATGGCTTTCAAAGGAGAGTGAATTTTCGGGTAGGGCTTATTTCGAGTTCAGAAGAAATATTGGGAAGCTGCAACACAGGCTTACACTTCGGCACGATCCTATAAAATCGACCATTACAGCGAATATTATTATTGAAATCGTCGGCAATTAAAATTAATGTAAAACCGTCAAAAAATACATGCAAAATTTTGCCAAAGACTTCCTGGAGTATACGGTTTTTTTCCTGAAAAAGGCATCTGATCGATTTGCGTGATTATAATAACATACCACTGGCTTGCTACTCATATCCGTTTAGCAAGCTTTGTCGGCAATAAAATACTAAGTAAACCGTGCTACATTTGAAATCGACGATACACGAAAGTTGACAGTTTTAGGCACCTGGTGTCTGGTGACGAAATTCCTAAACGGACCGGCGCGACCAGCTTTCCAATGCACTAGAAGGCGTCGCTGTCAACACAATGCAGGCGTTCGACGCCGACCCGACAAGGAGCTTTCTAACCACCGTTCGGTTTAAGGAAGGTCGTTTGAGGGTCTGCTGTGGATCTGTGGAACATATGGAGTAAACCATAGTTGAAGGACACGTAGGTACATGCCATTCATGTGAGGACCTGGCTATTTCCACGTACGGCGCGAGTATGGAAGCATAAATAGTACATCGTGGCCGTGTTTTCCGGTCAGCATTATCGGGGCGTTGTTTGCTTTTCTGCCAAATCGCCTCCCCCCTAACGTAAACTAGCCACAGGTCAGAGAGATCGTCGGTCAATTAGTACAGATCACGTGAGTAATATGAAGAATGCTCTCTGAGCGTTCGGTTGAAGGAAGGTGCTTTGAGGGTGTGCTTAGAGGTATTTGTGGTGAATCTGAACATGCAGAGTAAAACATGCAACATGCAGGAGAAACATAACATTCATACAAAGGACAGACGGGTTTTTACCAGGCAGTTGGGTAACCTGTTTCATGCCACACGTTAAGTTTGTAGTGGAATTAGGATCATGAAGGACATAGGGTGAAATTACATCGTTTGATGACCGCATTTACCAGTCTCCATTATCGGGGGTGTCATTTGCCATTCTGCCAATTCTCCCCATGCCACTAACATATACTTGCACAGGTCAGAGAGACAATCGGTCAATTATGCGTTGCACGGTTCAAAGTTGACGATTGTCGAAACTTATCACAGAAGTGATTTATCGATTTTTTTTAATTGTCCGTTTTATGTTTTTGCCTTTCAATGCTAAGTGGTTTTGTTAGCTTGGCACAAATGTAACCATTACGTAGCAGACATACTTTTTTTAAATAAACACCATCCTATACTACTTTTTGCAATTCCCTGTTTATGTCTAAATTGGATATCCCCTTGAAGCTGGTCTCATCAAACCAGAAAGTAGGAAATAATCGGCATTTTTGATGCCCCCTCCCCACCTATGATTGGCCCCTTCTTTACAACCTTTGGGGACATGATGAAAATGACCTCGAAAATCTCATGACATGGTCATTCGGGTCAGTGGAGTCAGTTCTAAGGTCGAGGCGCCTCATTTAATTGTCCTGTGAGCACCAGTCAGGTGCTCAGTTTTATGGGCATTCACAAACACACCTGGTCCGCCTTACATCGATGCCCTTTTATTTGATCGAAAAAAGAAGAAATTTCGGATCATTGTTTTTTTCTTTTTTTTCTCCGAGATTTTCAGCACAATCAACAATGTCGTTGGGCCTCCAAGACTGAATCACCATTTGCTTCGAAATTGGGTCCGATCGCCGTGCCTGGGCTTTGCGAACCTGGGACACGCATGACCCACCACGTAAACATTCTACACTCTCAGACGCTCAAGTGCAGTTGACGGCGGTGTGGAAAGGCTGATAGCTGCTATGCGTCTGCAAAGCGACGACGTGTTTCGTTGGTGGAGTGCTGGTCACACAATTCAGCTTTCAAGATTCGTCGCAGACACCACAGATCGACTGCTTTCGACTTCATTGGGGCTGCGTGTTTACCGATGACGTCCTGCCTTTTGATCGATGGGTTACCTCCAGCCAAGACGTCCTGTTGTAAGGCAGTAGGGCTCCTGATGGTAGACAGATCCGCCTTCTTCCTAGCCGTTTGATCCTGGAGTGGATTTGCGCATCCTCCTTGAAGAATTTCGGGAATATTTTTACAGGCGGTGGCGTCTCCAGTGCCACCCGTGATGGCCTGACCAGGGAGTCGAACCCAGGTCCCTCAACAGCCGAACGCGGATGCTGAGTTCTACGCCATCGAACCTCTTTTCCGGGTCGGGGCCACTCCGTATGCCAGCAGCCAGTCGGAACCACGGGCGGCATGACCCCTGACCCCACGAAAAAGGTTCTACGTCTCCCTGGTTTCCCCGAAATACCCACACTCTGTTTATTTCGTTTAAATCTCCCGAACAACGCATTGTTCTTCCTGTGAATAATTTCCATATCTAAATGGTATCAAGGTGTTTTGTTTTACATTGTGCGTGGATTTTCTAGGGACAGTGGAATTATAATTTGCCGCATTCGTGAATACCATCAATCATTATTGAATTACAATTTTTTTGGCGCGCGTTTAGGATAGGGCCTTTCTTTGGCCATCATTTCTTGTTTTTCAAAGTGTTATACTTCGTTGGTAATTTTTTTTAATTTCTTGCAAATTTACCTTGTTGTTATTTCCTGCATTCTTCTTAACATATTCTGCATTTTCTACGAATAATCGCCACTTCCTGTAACATTTCTGTTTATTGTAAATTGTAATGTTGAGATTTTTGGTCCTCATGAACTTAATAAAGCGTATATAAGAATTAGTATTGAATGCCATCAATCTTTATGTGTGAAAAGGAATCTCATGTGAAAACTATGTTCATGCTCACGACTGCGAGTGCTAGCTAAACTATTTTCAAGAAATACAATTGATACAGGAAGTTGCGATCATACCTAGAACAGGAGACGTGGTGACCTTTACACCGGAGTGGGTTTCTACACTTACAGGAATTAATGAAGGGAAAAGAGTTTTCTTGGGGAAGCAAACCGGTTTCCGAACAACCCACGGCAAGGCAGTTGATGAGTCGTTCTGAATACTAGTTGCAATTAGTCTGTGTGTGTGTGTGTGTGTCAACGACCCCTGGGATCCTATTGGGATCTAGATGACGACTGGTTAGTCTCGGTCGGTCATTTAAACCACGGGAAGACAACTGTGTATCTGCTCGGACATCCAAACGTTGATTTACAAAACGTCAATCGGGCAACGTTTCTTTTGAAGGTGAACCCAGATCAGAGAGACCTTCGGGTGTAAATGGCAAATTGCTCCACGGGATGATAAGGACAAATCTATTCAAACTTTGATGACATTAGAAAACTGGTTCGGATCACTTTAAATGTCTTTGTAAACATATATATTGGAATAATGAAATAGGTGTTCTTACACTGAGAACAAAAAGTGTTGGCGTTTGAAAATGGGTGCATTAGGGTCATTGGCTGGTAACCAGGGGCTAAAACACGGATTTTTGTGCGTTATGGTCAACCATTTAGGTTTGCTGGTTGACGGTTTTCGCTAATCAACGAATTGTCAAAACATCTACAACACGACGAAACCATTGTTCAGTCGTGGATAAGAGTGCTGCCTTTTGTTATAACAATTACTTTGCTGCGTAGATAAATATTTCACGCCTGTGTACACAATATCACACAGAAGAATGTACATTGCGAATCTTGGCTGTCATTTCGAGGTCTGCGTTCTAATTAAAGTGAGTTCAGCCTCTCCCCTGCACTATCTCGTCGAAAATCGTTTAATTTACGTCTCCTAATCGTAATTATGCAACTAAACGTTTCTCGCCAACGGCTTCTCCAACTCAGGCGGCTGCAGTGGTTCGGCCGCGTTTTACGTCGGTAAGAGACAACGTTTTCAAAGAGGTGTATTTCGCCGTCACCTTGCCAAGGCTAGCGGTGTCAGAGAGACGAACAACGGAGCCCGTTGACCGGAACCGTCAGAGCGCACTTGAGTTCCTTCCGTCTACTGGGTGCGTCGCTGGAGAAGCACCACTCACCACTCGTCTGGCGTGTTTCTCTGCGTCCAATTATTTTGTGTTCACTGTGAATTACCCCGGGGTTCCAGAAGTTCCCGAATAAACCTTTTTTCATGGGTCATCCTACTAGTCAGATCACCTAATCGAAATAAAATCGACAATGAGGCCCCGAGTGTCAACTTTCGCTTTTAAGACTCCGAATTCCCCGCGATGCGTGTACGACCCTCTTGTTTATTTCGAGTGAGGCAGCTCAATCTCCACACACAGAGATTATTTTCTCCACTCAGCAACCGTCCATCAACCGCTGATCTCACAACTACCAACATTCCAAGAGAATCTTCAGCGACACCTTCCATCCTTCCACGCAATTTATCAGTCGCGTGGCTGCCCGTCGTGTGGGGATCTGTCCCATCTTCTCCAGTCTCTTTCGTGATTCCATCCTCTTTCAAGAGGCTTCCTCCACCAGTAAAGAAGGTACACCCCGTCAACCCGTCTTCTTTGGCTCTATTTGACAGTCGTTTTGGCGCCGTGGCAGTAGACACAGAGGACACGAACCCACCTTCTACACATGTGCGGTTCTGTCTGCACCTTAGGGTAATAATAATAATAATTGTAGTGGCTTTATTGAGGTCGCTAGGACCAAAACTTTCAGCAGTAAAAATAGGCAATATGACAATTATTAGATGTGCAAATTGTCTTTTTGTTCCTGTTTCACCTGCTCTGGTGAAACTAAAAATCGGGACAAATAAGTAATGACCGAATTGCGATATGCCGCCGTTCTTGTTGGTATTGAACGGTATAGTCTACGCATTGGTCGAAGAAATTTACATTCAGATAAACTGGAATAGAGGGGATGGGAGGTGTCACTTAAAATACGAGCAGCGATTAGTGAACAATTATTGAAGTGGCGGTAAACGATCATTTCTCGGATGGAGAGAATATGCAGACCACTAGAAAACGAGAATATTTTAAAAAGCCTCCGAAGGGTTAAAAAGTCAGACAATTTAAGGCCGGGGAAAATTACTGGGGAACAATATACAATAAGGAGAATTATACAGGCATGGACAAAGGTTTGTATGCGTTTAGAGCTCCTGAACCGGCGAACTAGGAAGCAAAGGCGACGGCATTTACCAAACACGGCATCCACATGATCACTCCATGATAACCGACTGTTAAAAATAACGCCGAGGAATTTCGATTTTGAGCTCGAAGCGAAATTGTGGAGTGAAGGGATTTCGGGAATGTCAACAGCGGCTGTCAGGGAAAATGCAATAGAGATGCATTTTGATGCATTCAGCAGAAGACCAAAAAACACACTAGGAATTAATACAAACAGCCCCTTGATTCCCCAGCACAAACTATAATGGAATAAAAGTTGACAACCACCTCAGTGTAGGCCGCTTACACCCAGGGACACAACAAGGCTCTTCTACACACTTCTTTTGATAAATAGTAGCGTTATTGTGATGCGGTGAAAATATAGTGTTTTCTTAGACAGTTTTAGATCGTCCGATCGCTCTCAAATTGTTCTTACTGCTTTAAATGCATATGTTTCTTTGCGAGTTCGCCTACAGGCAAAAAGGAACGGAATACCTCTTCTGGGGCTCTGTGAACTGGTTTAATTCAGGTCAATCGAAAGATGTAGCACTCCGATGCACGCGATTGGTCAATAGACGGCGGCCATCTTCCTTTCTCTCTTTCGACGTCACGGAGTGTCATGTGGCCACGTTGACGTCCTCTGGTTCATTTAGAGTGAGACACTCACCCCCTAACATCTTTACTTTGCCTCAGCCTCTGAGGAAAACGGTGAACCATCCCTCAACTTTGGACCAAAGCGTCTCTTGTTGATGAATAGAGAAGAGGGGATTATTTTTTGCAAATATCCACCCGCGTTCACACTTACAGATGCCGATTTGTTTTGTGAGACTTTCGATTCGGCGGAATTTGGGGTTCGAAGGCCCAGTGACACCACAGGACCAATGAGTAACACGCGGAGAATATAAAGGCTTCTTAACACATTGCCGGTTGGTTTCTAAGTGTGTTTGTCTACGAACCCTTTCAAATGGAAATGAGCTTCTCCTGCGAAGATGATTTTTCAGTAAAACCACCCCGCCTGTTGCCACCAAAAGAGTCATAATTTGTACGTGCGCACGTAGAAGTAGTGAACGATAACTACAAAATTACTGTCTTCACTTTTCTGTGTTGCTTTTGTTTGTTTGAAGTGTGTTGATAACGCGTGGCGCTTCATTCGTTAACCGGACTATGTTGCGGCTGGTCTGAGGTTCAACGGGCGAATCAAATGAAGAAAACATCAGCAATTTGACCCTCGAACCGTGAGCTGATAATACCCTGCCTCATTCATTCCCAATTTCTCCGACATGTGCCAAAGGTAAGTCTTATTGTAACTTGTTAGAGGTAAATAAAATGCAAGACATCCCTACCTTTTACATTGGACGCGGGGGACATTTGCATGCATAAATTGTAGATCCCCAGACAGTGCCTTTCCATTCAAAACGGGTGTTTAATTTAAATTTCAAAAAGGAACTCGAACTTTAAAGACTCTGTATGCAATCTCCTTTTCAGTCTGTTTCATGATTCCGACCACTTATGTAACGCAGGCTCGCCTTAGATAAACCCCTTTTCCGTGTCACTGACCCCAGGAACATTGCTAAATGTCCAGTGTCATTGCGCACAATAATATGTGTCGGATGGTTAGCAGATAAGGTAAATTTGAAATAAAAGGGTCAAATGTTGCATAAAGGTCAATAAAACGTCAGCGGCTGTTGAAAAAGGGACCGGCCGCTTGCAAACAGTGTCTATTAAAAGAGGCGACTAATTATCGACGCTCTCTTCTTAAACACTATCCACTCGCCGTCCCATAATTGACATCACGCTATTCAGCTGACCTCATCGCAAGCCCCCACCCCGATTAATTTACCACCTGGATGCCGATTTGATATATATAAAACAATATGCTAGGTAGGCCTTGAAACGCAGCTGTTACTGTGTGGGGTTGGACTCTTGTCTGACCCGTTCGATATTAGGTAGCTGCCACATCATCCGCAATGCAACCAGCCTCCATTCCGAGAAATCATCGTTCAACGCCACTTCAATAGTTGTTCACTAATCGCTGCTCGTGTTTTAAGTGACCCCTCCCATCCCCTCTTTTCAAGTTTATCGAAGTGTAAATCTCTTCGACCAATGCGTAGGCTATACCGATCAATACCCACAGGAACGGCGGTAGATGCCAATTTGGTCATTCCTTATTTGTCCCGATTTTTAGTTTTACCAGAGCAGGTGAAGCTGGAACTAAAAGACTATTTTCATATTTAGTACTTGTTATACTGCCTCTTTTAACTGCTGAAAGTTTTGGTCCTCGTGACCTCAATAAAGCCTTTACAATACCACGGAAAATTCATCCATGAAGCAACCAGCTCAGCCTCTAGCAGAAGATATCCGCTCGAAAAAAAATCAATTTCCCTGGCCTCAGCAAAGCACCCCACATCGTGAGGGGAATTTATTATTTTGCTACACCACACGCAGCATCATTACCAACAGCATCCCTTGTTCCCGCTTTAATCCCGTCAATTTGGGGTACTGCAACAACATATACTATCCAAAGATCTATACATGAAATTCATCTTTATTTCCAGGCCGATTATGCGACCCAATCGGTTATAATTATTAATAGTAGTAGTAGTAGTATGGTGAAAATCCCAAATTTGTAAAGAACACGCATGCGCCTATGATAATCCCCTTAAAAGGGTCTGAAGATCTTTGATTTTTCTGGAGGCGTTGTTGATGTTGCTGCTGTCGCGACTGTGGATGACGTCGTTGGTGGACACAGAGACTCGACGGAAAACCCAGACAGGCCCGGTGAAAGACTGAAGGTCGAGTAGGCGGAGTCCGACTTGCTGGCGCCGCCCATCGAATCAGCGGGGTCAGGGTGTGTCTGGGTCGTGTTGGCGGAATCCATTTCCTTGGTTTCCTGTGGCTGATTCTGCTGTTGGTAGTCGCAGTAGAGCTTGGCGACTTGCATCAGGGTATCGCGCAGCTGAGGATCGCTCCCTACAATGAAGCCGGACCATCAGGTGTCGATTTCAAGGCCATTGTCGGAGTAGTTTTTACCCATTTTAAACACCTTCACCCCATTAGATTATTACCATTATCATTTCTGTGAATCAGAAACGGTCTGTGGCGAAATATTGTCAGCAGATGCCGGCAACAGTCTCCTCTCTGTCTTGTTTAATACATCTCGTATAATAAAGTCACATTAAATAGGCACTTACCGTAAACCCGGTTCCCCTGATTCATAGCAGGGTCCACTGGGTTCGCCTCAATTGAACTAGAATTGTGCGCGGTGTGATAATAGTACCCCCATGATGGTTATGGCGATGACGAAGATATAGATCGAGGTCATGTAAACATTAGGCGGGCACTATAGTCCGATACTTCATTATAAAATCCCACCCCCCACCACCACCCCTGCTTATCGTGATGCTGAATCAAGTGGCCATATGCGGGTGATTCTAACCACAGCCGTTAGGTGTCATAAAGAGTTGATTATAACAATAAATACGGGAATTGTGCACATATTCGGGGTGAATACGGAATCGCGCACATATTCGGAGTTAATTAAATCCAACTGCCACTCACCTGCTATGCTGGGAAGCATGAGCGACTGCCGTTTTTCCTTCATCCGTCGATTCTGGAACCATACCTGCAAAAAACAAAGCACATTCTCTGAATTCCATGGGATAGAGTGAGAGGGGCCTACTTTAATCAGGCGCGCTCCGATCTCTTGAAGTGTCAAGAATAAAAATTAATGGAGGGCAGTGGTGAGGACGTTTATGTGATTATTTTTTGTTATTCCAGAGTCCCTGGGCGTCCCTGGGGTTTATCCCTTTGTGGTCTCCTCCACAAGGAGGTTGATCACAGGATTCATGGTTCTCCAGGTCGGATCGATACCGGGGTATGTATGGACCGATACCGCAAGCTCCCATTTTATTAGCGGGAGTTAATCTGTCGAAAACATCCGATTATTAGGTCGAAATGGCCGCAACAAGAAGCTAGGGTCATAAACACCATCCAACACACACGCCACGGGCTTAAACACGCACCAGTCGCGTAATTTGAACCGATTCGGCCTGTACAAACGGTTGGTGGAAGGAACGTCTTCGTCTGAGTGACAGCGTCCACCCACGATAAACCGCTCGAGAGACCATTGGTTAGACCATGTACGTGCAGTTGTCGGGAGTTCAAACTCCCTGGAGAAGCCACGAACAGATACTGTCGACAGACTGGGCGGCTGTGAGGATCCATATGAATGGTCAACAACCGGCCGCCTTGCAAGACGCACGTGATCGTGGGATGGCTACAGATTCACCATCAGACCAACCAGTGTCGCGGGAGGAATTTAAAGGCTTATCAACATATTGCCGTGGGTTTTAAAATTCCCAAATACGGCAATTGGGTTTGTATGCGTACTTATTCAAATGGAAATGAGCGTCGTCTGTGAAGATGTCCTTTTCATCATTAAACAGGCACGCGGAGGAAATTTGTAATACATTACTTATTATTCATAAATAGTGGACCCTCTAATATAAATATCAATACTTAGGTGATGAAATAGCCGAAGTTTTCACTCCTAAAATCTTCAATCCCTTCTCACCTTTATCGTATTTTCAGGCAGTTGCAACTGCGAGGCCAGGTCTGCACGCTGGGGCCGTGAGATGTACCGCTCACCCTGAAACACCTCCTCCAGTACCTTGCTCTGGTGGGTCGAGTAGGTCGTGCGGTATCGCTTGGGGTCATTGGCGATCGTGTCAGGATCATCGGCAAGCCTCCTCTTCCGCGGCGACTGACAGTGTTCGAATTGACCCATCTTTAAGGGGGTGGTGGGGGCTGCATTTAGGGTGAAGTGGTAGGGAGTCTGTGGTGGGGACAGGAGGGAGGGCGGGAGGTAACAGGGATAGGGAAGATGCGCCAGGTGGAGTGAGGGGGAGGAGGAGGAGGAGGCTGGGGAGGGGTTTGGGAGTTGCGGAAGCTGCAGACCACCTGCAAGGCGACAGAACAGATCAACGGGAAATCGGAAGGGGGGTTGGAAGTGGAGGTGGGGAGGCTGGGAAGACAACGGGTCGTTAATGTGGTTCTGCATTGTCTTGAAAGCAGCTGGAAGAAAATCGGTAAGATAGGGCAAACTAAAAACACACATTTTCGGGACAATTAGCAAAAGAGCGTGCATCCGTAGACAAAAAATAATTATTCGTCGGTTGAATGAACCCCAAATAAATATTATGAACCACTGAGATAAGCTTCCTGGCTAAGGTTCATGTCTACAGTGATGCAATACATCCTATCACCGACCTAGGTTGCGGAATGTGGCTACCACCCTTTGGGGATGGCATGAAGTTTGAAGTATGCGAACCTGGTGTTTGGGATCAGATCTCCATCGACAGAATAAGGCATCGTTACCCAGTCAGTGAGAAGTTGGCCTCGATACACGAAAAATGCCCAATTTGGTGATTGCAGATCGCCCAAATAGCTGTGAACGCCGCTCAATTGATTAATTTTGATATTCTTCAATGGTTTAACTCAGCGGCTAGAACTATTGTCCACCAAATGAACCGACATCTGTAAGCGTGCACGTTGGAGAAATTTGCAATAAATCCTTTATTATTCATAAATGATAGCCCACATTAATATACATATCAATAAAAACCGTTGATGATGTTTCATTCAAATTGGATGTTGCATTTGAAGTTGAATGATAGACTGGAACTTGGAAGAACCTGTTATCTTATAATTAGTATATAAATGATAATGGCTTTAGTGACAAACAATTTAAGACTATGCACACACTATACTAACAATAAGATGTGAAAATATGTAGTGAAATTGAGACGCATCTTCATTAAAAATATGAATGAATACAACCACGTCTTTTTGAACCAAACTTCGGGAAATGCATGGGTGTATAAAAGTGCTTGTATATTTCGATTAAAGTGGTAATTATAATATTGAAGAAACGATGACTTCGTAATTTAATTTATTAATTAAGCAAAACGTGGAACAAAAAAATATGAAAACACAACTCACTGGTCGCTATTTGGCGTTGATGAGTTGTAATTTAATTTACGGAGCAGTTATAAGAGGCTCCCAAGGGGCACTTAAAATTAAGAATCGCTGATTCGTCAAAGTGAGCGAGATGGCGCGCAGTCTAGCACGCGTGCGATTATCGGTTAACCAATGGCGCCGTCGGAAAGACTTGCGCGCACTTCCAGGATGTTTTCAAAGACCCAATTAGCGATTAGCGAAGCATCGCGACCCAAAATGGGCAATCAAATACAGAATTCCGGGGACTCGACAATTAATCGTCACAAATTTGAATAAGCCGAAATCAAATGTTTTAAATCGTCAAGAATAAAAGAGAATAAACTAAATGATAAATACATTTAACCCAAACCGGTGTAAATAGTCATAAATCACGTGTTTTACCAACTATCATATAATTAAAATACACGTTTTGTAAAAAAAATCGAATCCATAAGTAATAAATAAAATATTTTTTGGAAAAATTAACCGCCTCGTTGTATGTAGTAGCACTCTATCCCTAATCGACCAATCCGTCCTCACTATTGGGTAGAAACCAACCTTCCGTCCCAATATTTACATGATGCAAAAACTGCATTCGTTTATTACGAAACGATAAAGAAAAACACGTGTTTACGATTGATAATTTGACCGCTTCTTCAACTCCTTTATTGATCTCAGCTGACTGTCATATAAATAGCTCCTATTCCACACAAAAGCCTTCGATAATTTCTGCGTGGGTTGGAGTCCACAGTCATCCGTAATTTTTATCATTAATAGAGATTGGCTCCCTTGCTTCCTTGTTGCGGATATCTCCTGCCAGTGGACTAACCTGTTTCATGAATGTCACGGAGAGCGCCTATTGGACGAGAAGGTAGGTGAGTGGGGGCTTACTACCCCTGGATAATCACTGTCTAGGGAAATAACCAGGACACCTTCGCGAATGGCAATAACGGCTGTGTCCAAGGCAACAGGCAACTCGAAGTGTACACTCTTCTGTGCACCGTATCTAATGGATACGTCCGGCCTGGGCGTCTAAACAAGGCCCCCAATTGGCTGAGGCCGACTCATATAGTTTGACGGTATGCAAAATCCGATGGATCACCTATTTTCGGGCGAAACGCCAACGGTTACATGCTTCGTGCGGCTGTCTCCTGCTAGAGCCAACAAACCGGCTTCACGGATTACTGCTGACCAGACATTGCGTTCGGTAGAGGAGGAGGAGGAGGAGGAGGATGAGCGATCAGAACCGACGGAGGTCCCTATCCACTTCCCGCGGGGCCCCCCGTAGGCCGACTGGAGACCCAAGCGCTTCACGCCCGCTTTGACGGTTCCAGTCAACGTGTCTCGTTGTCCGCCGCGCTGACACCGCTGACCTTGGCAAGTTGGAAGCGAAAGAAAGCGGTCTCGAGCACGGTGTCAGGCCGACGGCTTTGTAGAAGAGTTACAGGCGGCCTCACAGGGTTGAGTGCAGTCGGACTTCTTCTTTCTAGTGGGCATTTGACAGGATAGCGGAGACCAGACATTTGAAAGCTGAGACATACTCGTCTGGTGCATCGTGAGTAAAGTTTGAGCTGAGGTGTCTCATTGGTTGTGCATTCATTCATCAGCGACAAATGTAAAACAGCCTACCTAAATGCGTCCAGCTGCCAGTTTTAACGCCGCATACACATTGGGTGTTGGGATACATAGAAGACGATACAGATTGAATCAATTACTGGGGTTCTGGAAATATATTCGACGGCGTTTAAATATTATTCGCCAAGAAATCTATTCGATGGCAATAATTGGTAGACCGCTGCGTTAAACGATAACATTTAGTCATTCAAATTGGTGATCAAGGTTATGCGGAAAAACTTTCAGTGCAGGTAGTTCAGGTATGAAGTTGGCGATCCCGACTGTGAGAAAGGGTTGGTTGCAGAATTACGATTAGCAGACGTAAATAAAACGAATTTCGAAGAGATCTTCATTGAAAACAACGACACTTGGATGACCATAACGCAAAAATATCCATGTTTTAGCGCCTAGTTACGCCAATCCAGTTAATAAATTCCCATCATTATACGAGTTTTGGAGTCGTTGGACACACGGATGACCATAACACACGAATATCAATGATCCTAGTGAACCCATTCCCAAACGCCTCCACCTTATGCAAGGGACGCTTCTTTTATTATTTTTTATGCATTTTATATGCAAATACGTCCACAGGGACCCGAAGCTTCGATCGAGTTTTCCTTGAAATACTGACGATCTTACACATCTGGGTTCATGCTTGAACGCCGAGTTAGCCGGTGTACATTTTCTGCACGTCGCGGCATCTTCCAACATTAGTTTTTTGCTGCCTCCTTCACGGCGTTATTTGTCTTTTAGGAGATTAAATTACCCAGATAACTTTTGATTCACCCATTTTAGCTGTTCTAAAATTTTACGGAAGCCGAATACTGTTTCTAAAAATGCGAATCTGCAAAGCGGTTTTAGTCCGGCCACAATTGTTTCTTTAAAAAACGACAAAACCTTTCCGTGGAAAAGAACAACGCCCAATTTTCCTGAGCAACTTCAGCCCCAAATGGCGCAGGATCACCCGAGAGAGAGAGAGAGCGAGAAAGAGATAACTTTCTGGAGCTAAGTGGCGAAGAATTCTCACAGGTGACTCGCGAATCTTTATTCAACCCTTCTACCGAGAGGAAATTCGTGATCCCGTTACTATATATATATTTTTACCACAGTTGAATGGTTTGGCAATTATAGACCAACGATAATGCAATTGACCATGTCACAGGACCCGACATTCGCCAGACGAAAAACACGAAAGTTTATGGCCGCTTGATCGCATTTATGATCTACATTAATAACCTGCTCATTTGTGTAAACCCACAAACCCCCCCCACCCCCACCCATGATCCTTCATCCTGAACAAGTTGTGTCATGGCATCATTGGGTAAAACGGTATTTCAGGGGTCTTATCTTATGATCCCCAAAGTGTATCAATTATTTTATGGCCACTTTGACTTAGTTTATCCTAGCTTTGGGGTCAGTTGGAAAGTTTACAGAACGTTAGTTAGCTCGACCCCCCCTCCCCCTTCTACAGATTTATGGCCTTAATAAATTCAACATGTTTCGTGCCAATTTACGCGTCATGCCCCAACCGCGGAACCGGATTGGACCATGCATAATTTGTTGTGCATCGCACTAACAGGTTTATGGCACGAAAGAAGGTCGTCTTGGGCTTTTTGTACCCGTCGATTGCCCTCAAGTTGTCCGCGGCAGTTTAACGGAAGTGCCAAATTGACTGCTTGGTGATTTGGCAGGGACACGCTGGGTGCAAAAGTGTCAGTTGTCAAGGTGCTTCTGGAAACCACAACATGCCGTCTGTAATAAAACCGTCGAACAGGACTGTTGCCCACTTCGAATTCGCCGACTAAAACATGACGCCATGGTGTACTGTTCCCTATGATTTTCCTGACCTCAAATTTTCCCAATTTTAAACCATCCGCGGGTTTTTCTAAATAATCTAGTTTTCCAGTGGCTTCTCCATGCTCTAAATCCGAGAGACCATCATTTCACGCCACTTGACTGGTTGTACACCCATCACTGCTCGTTCATCAGACGACCCCACCCCCCCCTCAGTTCAAGTTTGCCTAAATGTAAATCTCTTCGACCAATACGAAGGCAATCACGTTCAATACATATAAGAACAACGACAAATCGCAATTAGGTAATTCCTCGGCTGTCCCGATTTTTGGTTTCACCAGTGCAGGCAAAGCAGAGACCCAATTTAATTGGGCATAGTGTAACGAACGACATGACAGGATAAGAGGCGGCCATCTTGCCTTTCTATCTTTCTATGGAACGAAGTTCGATCTGATGGTGTTTACAACCCTCTGGTTCACTCAAAGTGAGGTTAATTCACTTTCTCCCGTCATACAGGATGCCTTTCGCTCTCCCAACCCTCCGCAACCGGCAACCGCAGCCGCTCAACCTCCACACATCCTACACTGTAGGAAATACAGCGACATCCTCCCTTCTCCCGCACTATGGACCAGTTGGGTAGTTACCCATCATAAGGACCCGTCCCATTTTCGCCCAAAGCTCCTATTGTGTTCCAACTTCTTCGTCTATCGCTTTCCTTATTATATCTTCTTTCGTAAGTGCACTTACACGATGCGTGTACCTTCTACCAATCTTCCTTCCCAAGTAAAGGTCACTCGCCAATTTAAGTCGCCTTATTCATGGAGTTGACTGACGTTTGGGGAAACCCTCTGGCGGCATACAGGTTGCTATTAACTAATCCCATTTTCCTAGATCACATTCCCACTGGGTCATTACATCAGGAACCCAAGCAACCCAATTGAAATTGTATTGGCTGAAAGGTTTGGTCCCTGTGACCTTAATCATGCAAATACCATTATTAAAATATAACTTCTAAATGGACAATCGTGAGATCTTCGAGCCATCGTGGATTCATGAGCAACGTCGTCGGTCTATGAAGAACTGCGGCTGACGATTGTGCAGCGAAGGTTAGACGGGTGTTGGTAGAAATCTCGACTTTCTCATTGCTGCCTAAATGACACAACTGACGACCTCGGCCGTATCAGGAACTTACTGTCGCGAATTCCATATTTACTTGAACTTCACAGAAAGGCGGTGAGGACCAAAACCTCTATCATCAAAATTTCCAAGAAATACAATTGCTGAAGGATGTGGCGATTATACATAAAACAGGAGACACGCATTTCAAACCGACAATGGAGATTAGGAATAAGTTAACACGGAATAACAACGAGGTAATTTTAGCAGAACGGCAAAGTAACCCCTCGAAGTATAAAAAAAAGTATTGCAAACGCGTACCCAAGTTCATTGAAAGACCTCTTCATAACTCGCGCGCATTCGGAACCAAGGTGAAATATACCCTTCAATATATCTATGTGCCTCCATTATCACAATAGGTGGGCGCTTGCAAATTCGTTTGCCGCAGACGTGTCGAGCTCCTCAACGTCGCTGTGCGAATACTCAGCAGCCGTCGGTGACATCAGTGTTTCCGCCTAGCAACAAAAAACGTAGACACGGTCGATCAAAGCCGACATGGGAGGCCTTGGCGTGCAGTCAGTCTACTGAGTTCATCGCTGGAGTCAGAACAACTGGACTACAAGTTGACCGGACACGCTTAGCGGCAGTTAGGAATTGAATAACCAGCCCGAACGTTGCACGTGTGACCCCCGTGTGTTGGTTGGGTGCTGGGTGATGCAGCGGTGGCCACTTAATCCTCCTCCTCCTCCTCCTCCTCCTCCTCCTCCTCCTCCTCCTCCTCCTCCTCCTCCTCCTCCTCCTCCTCCTCCTCCTCCTCCTCCTCCTCCTCCTCCTCCTCCTCCTCCTCCCTCCTCCTCCTCCTCCTCCTCCTCCTCCTCCCTCCTCCTCCTCCTCCTCCTCCTCCTCCTCCTCCTCCTCCTCCTCCTCCTCCTCCTCCTCCTCCTCCTCCTCCTCCTCCTCCTCCTCCTCCTCCTCCTCCTCCTCCTCCTCCTCCTCCTCCTCCTCCTCCTCCTCCTCCTCATTGGCGGCCACGGTTCACGGACTTTCGATTTTAAAATATAACGACGTCTATTATTTGTTACAGATGTCCACAGACCATTAACCTCTCGATTCAGGTAAGGGCTGATCATCCACGGACAGCCGTGCACGTGCAGTGAAACAGGCTACTCCAATTTTGTTAATATTCAACCAATGTGCTACTCTCTCTCTCTTTCAGGAAATTAGATATTTTGCACAAACAAATTAGCAAGCGTCTATGTAAAAATTCAAATTAGTGGCAGAACGATAAATGGGATGGTGTGTTAGCTGTTTTTTTTCTGAGAGGTTTAATTAAACCAATCGGACCCCCTGGGACGCTAATAAATTCAACCTCATAGCTAACGCGAGCGCGCGCACACGGGTAAAGATGATTGGTTTCCATGATTAGCTGTCTGCGCTTCAATTAATTGCGATTGATGGCAATATTATCAAAATTAGAAACCAAATGGACGCTACGAAAACGACCGTGCCAGGTCATCTGCACTGAAGGTTGCTCGAATACTTAGACCAATTCAAATGAGCAACTGTGTAGCAGTGGAAAATCATTTCTAGTTGCGATAATGATAATCATATTAGTCGATCAATTAAGGTCATGAGGACTACAACTTTCCGATTAAAACCACCGATATTGCTGCATGAAATGGCAATAAATGCCTTCGCCTTCACTCGAAAGAGATATGAGCTAGATTAGAGGAGATTGGATTTGTTCTAAATCATTTTTTGTTCATACAACTTGTTAGATTCCTTTACATTAAACCATCTCTTCCTCCTGTCATCCCTGGTTTAAATGAACGAATTCACCATCTGAAATAGTGGCAATTATCTGTAAAAGTAGTAGTAATAATAATAATTGTAAGCGTTTTATTAAGGTCACGAGCTATATACGAAAACCGTCATTTAGTACCTGCTTCGCCTGTTCTGGTGAAACTAAAAATCGGACAAATGAGGAATGACCGAATTGGCATGTAATAATAATAATTTTTACGCTTTATTAAGGTCACAAAGACCAGAACTTTCAGCATTTTAATGTTTAACAGGAATGGAGGAAATAACAACGAGGTAATGGCGGCCATAGAAGGCCTTGTCCATAACGCGCGCGAGACAGTTTCCGCCACCCGGCCTCCAGGTTGCTAGATTACAAGCGCACGCCACTACGCTCGGCCGTCGTTCTTTTAGGTATTGAAAGGTGTTGCCTACGAAGAGCTTTACACTTCGACAAACTTGAAAAGAGGAGATGAGAGGGGTCAGTTAATACACGAGCAGCGATTAGTATACAACGAGTGAAGTGGCATTTAACAATAATCTATTGTATGGAGAGTGTAAGCAGGCCACTAGAACACAACATTGTTTTTAAAACGCCTCGAAGGGTTAATAAGTCAGAAGATTTGAGGCCAGGGAAAATCACGGGGAACAATAAACAATAAAGAGAATTATAAAGGCATAGACAAAGGTGTTTATGCGGTCTGAGTTCACTCAAAGTCTCCTAAACATGTAAACTGAGAAAGAGAGGCGACGACATTTACCAAACACAGCATTCACGCGATCGCGCCAAGATCAGCAAACGTTGAAAATAACGCCGAGGAATTTTGATTTTGAGCTCGAGTCGAAATAATAGTGTGCCGAGGTTTCTGGAGTGTCAACAACTGCTCTCAGGGAAAACGCAATGGCGATGCATTTGGACGCGTTCAGCTGAAAGCCATTCTCTGAAGACCACTCAAGTACTTCAGTTATGAGCTCCCCGATATTTTGAGAATCCTCATTCGTCTTTCAGGCATAAAGTCAGGTCCGATGACTAGACGTGTAATAGTCAAAACGGACTTGCGAAAGCACTGCGCTTTACAGCACGACGCAGTTATTGGGCAAGGAGGAAGACACTTTGTTTCCGACTCTTGCGTGTTGTTGTTTGTTAGAGAAGCCATTTTAAAGCCAATTTATCAACCATGCTTCCAAGCCATCTTCACGCATTTGAGCAAGGATGTGGGAGCGTTAAATAGTGTTGAACGCTGCGGTGAAGTCCAACAATACTCCCCTAACGGCTTTCGCTCCGGCATCAAGTGAAGAGTGGATGGGGGTGTACGAGAACGTGGCCACGGCGTCCAGAGTCCTTCTATTTGGCTTATAAGCAAACTGAAGCGGTCATCGGCCGATTTTAGCGTGTCCTCGAATTTAGAGAGGAGGTGCTTCTCAATCACTTTTAAGCACATAGAGCAGTTGGCGATAGCCTATGCTTAACAGATCCAGTGTACAAGGTTTAGCAATTACCGACTGGAAATCGGTGATAATTTATTTCAACCACGTTTGATCCTATCCGGAGACGTTGCTTTCAAACAAGTTATCACCTCTCTGTCATTTAGTAACCATTGCCGGCAGGACACACGGAACTGTACGCGTATTTCCCTATTTCCGGACGGTAGATTCAACAATATGGGAACTAGTGAAATGGCTATGAATGGACCAATGCTGGAAACTTACTCCCTCAGGGCACGATGTTCCCCTCACAGGATCACACACAGAAGAAGCTGTCTCCTCTCCATCGACATGACACCAGCGACATCCCCTCTAATCGCAGATAATGGACAATTCGTGCAGTTTACACGCTTTTAGGACCATTTTTATCTAGTGTTTCTCGTGCAACCATTAATAATTATTAATTTTTAGACATCTATGCTTGTAACCAGCTATGTATTCACTCAATTCGACGCGTCTAAATCCCCCGAAACTTCCCAACGGGGGGCAGAACTTCGGAGTTATAACATGATGCATATTTCTGAACAAAGGCACTCCGAACAAAGACAGACTTCGGGCACCCACGGTTTCAGTTAACGCGCTCCGCCAGCCCCGCGGACGTCCATCGGAGAACCATCGGTCAAGGTGCACGCAAAACCGGGCATTTGTATTGCAACATGCAAGCATACACGTATGGCATAATAAGTCGGTAGTACATAGAGCTTAGAAGAGATGATGAAATTAAATTAAAGAAACGGAATTGGACGAAGACGCACGACGAGATGACCCCGGGGGACTACGGTGCTGTGGGCAGATAGTGCTGCACCAGAGTCTCATCTGGTTCCGCAGGGGTTGTTGGCGATGCTGTTGTTGTTTCGAACCTGCGAAGAGCAGCTTCTACTGCCTTTTGGCGGGCCTCTTGTGCCTGAAGATGAAAAAGAACGGGAGGTTCACTAATCGAGGCATCAAATAGCGCGTAGGTCGCGACGCCGTTGTGCGAACGCGGCGAAGCAGCTGTCAACGCTTTTACAAGGCCGTCGGCGGAATTGGTTCGGCCACGTTTTGCGCTGGCAAGACATGGAACTATCAAATCGGGGTCACACGCCGTCATCTTGCAAAGGTTGGCGTTTCGGCGCGGAGATTAACTGGAAACGTTGGCACGCACGATCAAAGTTGACATGGAACGCCTGGATTTGCAGTCCATACACGGAGTTTGCAGTTGGAGTAAGAACTGGAAAACCATGAATCGCGAAGGAGAAGAAGCGCAGGTCGTACACAACGGCGAGCGTCGCGAGGTAGAAATACTAAGAATCAAGAACGCAACGCCAGCTTGACAGTCAAAGGGATGAACGACGCCTGGGAGGCACACAAAACCCAGTGGGGCCACACCGAGAACAGCTACCGGACAGAGGTGCGCGTCTTCCGTGCCGTAGGACGTAGGAAGTATTCAACCAATGGTGCCTGCAACCAATCTCTCAAGCGGACGGGCTTGACCCAAACCCCAACGACACCGAGAACCTGTCCACCCTTTTTTAACTCGGAGGATTTTACGCGACTGGTGCACGCATCTCCACTACTAAGAGTTTCGAGGAGGAGGAGGAGGAGGAGGAGGAAGACTCTGTTCGGCGCGGGGGCTGCCATGCCTCAGGGTAACTTCTAAACACTCAACTCGCACCGTCGGATCCACCATAGCCGTGAATGAAGCAGCGGCCACACCCCGGTGGGGGTATTAGCCGGCAAGTGAATCGCCCGGTGAAAACGCTAAGGAAAATACCGACGCACTGAGCGGAGGAGATCAATAGCAGGATCCAAGGGCGGGGAAGGAAGGCGTTTGCCATTCAATAGCACAGATGCATGCTGCCTTGGGGGTAGCACTCGCCTGTGCCATGGCTGGCGTCGTCCTTCGAGCAAAGCCTGGTAGCGCTGGGGGCGCCACATGTCCGAAATTCCCAAGAAAACCCATGAAGCCAGTTGATCCTGTTGCCTCAGCAAAGGAGGCCGTTGGCTGCTGTCGGTTGGTCACGCTTTATGCCGTCAGACACTGAAATTTCAAACTGGGGGACAACTAAAAACGCCAAAGATGATGTGGAGCGCTTTTGCCTGTAGTCTGTCCAGGGTAGGAAAGGAACCGCCATTCGTTCGGAGACAGCCTCCGTTCGTCGCTAGTGGGGAGCTCAAATAATTGAGTTAGCCACAGAAAGCAAACAAACAAACATAAATCACACACACACACACATAGGAATCCTCATAGCTTAAAGTGACGAAGCTTTGTAATCTCCTCTTGGTAAAATTTCCCGCACACCCCCACCAACACCTCTATCGCATTTAAGCAATCCAGTCACCACAGTGAACGGAAGGAGTTTGCGACAAGACTAACCACCAACGGCACAATAAAAACCGACCCATCCCCTTACCGACGATTCTTCGCCTGCCCACGGAGTCTGTGGACGCACCGCACCCCTCGCCCAACCCGCCGAATGGTCTTCTGGTGCTGCCACAAATGTGAATCGTTTCGGAGGTCTTGGGGGAAGTTCCGACCTCGCGTCCACAGATGAGGCGTCCATCTGAGGCTTGTCGCGGCGCGGCGAAGGCCGAGGCTGTGGAAATTCAGCAGAGTTTGTAGCGGGTATCGGAGGGGGCGGGGTGGAGTGCGCCCTTATCGCGAAGAGGATGGAGCCCCGAGAGCGGGGCTTGGGGCGCTGAGGAAGTTCGGAGGGTTGGGGCTGTTGTTGCTGAGATTTTCTGAAAGAATTCACCGGAGGCCGTCGTACGTTACGTGGGATTGATATGAGGCCATTGGAGGAGGCTGTGATGGGTGGATCACAGGCGCGTCGCTGTTCGGCCAGTTGGGTGCGGAGCATGCTGGAGCGAGTGTGCGCGACAACCTTCTCGGTCTGCATCTTCGTTGACTCGAAGAGACAATATAACATGACTACTTAAAAGTATATAGTAGGAAAATCAACTTAATACAGCCTTTCGGAGAGTTATTGGTGGGGTGGGTCATTTTACGCCTTAAATAAGTTAAGTATGATGGCGATGGTAGCACACAATTAACATACATATGACTCTACGCCGGTAGATGAAGAAGCTCTGGGTAGCCTAGAGAGGGTGGTTTTCGGTTTCACGCGACTCAACGACTGGGATCTGCCTCTGTTACTCTGCTCCTGAACTTTACGGAGGGTAACGACGATGTTTTTGCGGCACTTTGGACAGGTATCAGAGGTCTTGAGCCAGGTATCGATACAGGACTGGTGAAACCCGTGGCCACAGGGCAGGTGCCGTAGCTTATGTCCGGCCTCATACTCTACTGAAACAAAAGATGATGAAAATGATCTCAGGGAAATATGCATGGACACACACACACACTCAAACACAGGATCAAAGAGCTTATCTGACCCCAGCACAATCGTTGTTTGGAGAAGCAAATTCGAAGCTCGTTTAAACTTCCCACGTTTTATTTGGTCATTGAGGGCCTCTGGCGGTTGAATCCAAAGTTTTAGAAAGGTTAAATACGCCGAATAGGACCCGAAAGAGCCGTAATCCAATTATAATTTGTGCAGATATCTCCTACTAGAGGATGAACGGGCTTTAAGGGAGTTTGCAATGCAGTATCTGGCGACGGCTTCCCCAGTGTCACTCGATGTGGCCAGACCTGGAAGTCGAATAGAGCGAGAAAACTGACCGCTGCACCATCGGGCTATAGACTTACACAAGCAGATGTCGCATTCGGGTTTACGCGTATTTGGAGCGATTTCAAGGGGCTGAACAGGAATGAGATGGCGCAGGCGTTTCTCAGTCTTGCGGTCCATCGTGAGGCTGTACTCGAGAGAAAAGTCAGCCTCTTTTTCATTTTGATGTTCGCAGTATTTTGCGGACGGCGCATCCTTCTCTGTGGTGCATTCCAGATTAGTCATGGGAGAATCGCCACTCGATTTCCTATAAAAAAAATATAACTCATAATAATAATGGTCAGCGCTAAATTGAGCAAATATTGAAGCTCAAGGACGCAATGATCTCTCCCAAATAACCCCATTGACCGAAACCCTTGTGGAAACACTCTAAAATTTTGCCCCGAGCTGAAAATCGAAATTCCTCGGCGTTATTTTTAACAGTCAGTTATCATGGAGTGATCGTGTGTATGCCGTCTACGGTAAATGTCGTCGCCTCTGTTTCTTAGCTCACCGGTTCAGGATACTTGGTTTAAGCTCTAGCCGTATGAAAACCCTTGTCCGTGCCTATATAATTCCCCTTATTGTATATTGTTCCCGAGTAATTTTCCCCGGCCTTAAATGTTCTTCAGACTTTTTAACCCTTCGAAGGCTTTTTAAAATAATCTCGTTTTCTAGTGGCCTGCCTACGCTCTCCATCCGAGAGATCTTCGTTCAACACCACTTCACTCGTTGTATACTAATCGCTGCTCGTGTATTAACTGACACCTCTCATCCCCTCTTTTCAAATTTATCGAAGTGTAACTCTCTTTGAAAAATGCGTAGGCTATACCGTTCAATACCTAAAAGAACGACGGCAGATGCCAATTAGGTCATTCCTTATTTTTCCCGATTTTGAGTGATGCAGGAACTAAAGGACGGTTTTCGTATTGTTGTACTATTTGTTTTATCCTAAAAGTTTTGGTCCTCGTGACTTTAATAAAGCCGCTGCAATTATTATTATTATTATTATGGCTAATCCAATGTCGTCTGGAACGGAGAACTAGGAAACAGAGACGACGGTATTTCCCGAAGACGGCATCCACGTGATCACAGACGGAAACACTAACTTTACAAAACGCCGATTGCCACAAAAACGTAAGACCCCACAGGGCTCTAAATACGAAATGAACAACATGTACTCTACCTTGCGGAATGCTTGCCATTTTTGAGATTCAGTTGATTGGGATTAGTCCACGGAACAGTTCGTACCCTGACCGTAGAACTTGGTAACTGATCGAGGTAGTTAATGGCATGACGAGAGGAGGAAGTGCTTTGTGGTGAAATAACTCTCCGCGTATTGTTTTCGTACCATTGTGACTGGTTGCGTCGGTAATTTACGGTCTCATTGTTTCCCGATGGCCTAAATTTCAACAATACACATAATGAAAACATGTCCAAACTGGATACGTTTATAGGAATTTGGGAAACAAATGAACTAAAAACAAAAGCATTATTAAGAAAACATGATGTGATTAAAAAGGCATTGCTTCAATTAGCTTAGATTAGAGTGAAACAGACGGGAAAACAATATTAAAACCGGAAACCACACAGCATACGAAAATAAAATAGTTATCAACACCATAAACAAATTATTGCAATAATGAAATGTATTAAACCATTTTACCGAAATTGTTCATTGAAAGAGCACGCCATGTTATCCAAATCTGAGAAAATAACACGCGTGGTTCGGTCAACAAAGTCATTAACAGAGCGATGCAATCGACAAATGCTATCGAAAGGAACACCTGGTCTGCTTATATTTCGAAATGGATTAATAAGAGGTTCCCCAAATAAACCTCTAGGCATATTAGGTGAAAGAAGAGCATCGTCGAAAAAAGAAAACATTCCTGCACACACGAAATCTGGTTATCGTTCGATTCTCTCAAAGCGCGCATGAAGTAGCATAAGTAACCAATCTAGACCATAAAATGATCGTAAACAAAAGGCCCAATATAGATTGTAGAGAAAATAAAAATACTTAAAAAAGTCATATTTAAAAATAAGAGCTAACACGCGGTTTTATAAAATAAGTACCACCACATTATAGAAATATTCACGTTATATATATGGCATTGTGATAGTCATGATTTGGTGTTTTCCAAAATATATAAAGGAGAATATGTTGCCTAAATTTAAAATTGAAATTCCATTCAAGATTCGCGTTTAAAAAAATTCAGGATTACAAGATCCTCCGACAATTATAGTGCCACACAATTTCACCGAAGTAATTTTCCTGAATCAAATTTCAAATAGAACTATTTTAATGAAAGTCATTGAAAATTTAAAGAGAAAATTACCGTCGATTAAAAAAATATAAAGCGTTTCAAGTAACTGATGTGAAAGTCTCTGTTTGTATAAACTAATCGTAACATTGGTATGACCTTGATATTGATGAGTTCTGCTCGAAGTCATAATTAAACAGTATTATTCATATTAATTTGAATTAGAGTTGCCTACCTTCTCTAATAAAAAATAATTAACCGGTACGTAAACATTCACATTTGATTACGTCATCATTTTACGCAATAAGCACGCGCTGTTGTTTTTTTGTGTGTTATTAAGCTAAATTGTATGTACAATTGTCGTATTTATGCAAAGAGGCTTAAAGAAAAATCAACCCTGCAAAACCGTTGAGACATGCATATAACGATTTTCTTCATAACTTTACTATTTCGAGGCATCGAAACAACGTTATCTTAGCGTTTTTCTTTAAAAATATTTAGTATCAAAACCTTTTCGAGTGGAACAATGGGCTCTGGCCAACAACCAACTCGGTTTGTAACTCAAATGCTCGATAAGTTGCCTCTTAGCCTTATTTTAATCCCCGAAGGCACACAAAGTAAGAAAGTCTTATTCACGTATATTGTTCTAGATATAAAGTGTGAGCCATTGCGTCCTTTCGGTGATTCAGTTATTCCACGAAACGATATAAACATATCACCATCAAGGGGAAAGCCTGAATGCGAAATATGCTTATGTACGAAAAAGTATTACATTTATTTGAAAGGAAAATATTTTATCTTGATCCGTATCAGAAACGCACTTTGTTATTTATAATATATTACATTAACATACATTTTGACCATTGCCCGGCGTCAAAAGAATAACCAGATACGCACAAAACCAGGCAGCAGTTTATCGATTTATTAGCTCTTCAAAGCAAACCTTTCTCGGGCCCAATTGATTCGTATTTAATTGAATTATAAATGACGACTTTAATTGTGCATAGTATTAAAAAAAAATTATGTTCTTATCTGCCTTATTCAGGTGAATACGAAATAGGCGATCGTGTACGACATCTGCCATGCACTCACGTATTCCATCAAGCCTGCATTGACAGATGGCTTGGGACAGCCGATAATTGCCCGAAGTGTCGCAGCAACATTCTTTCAACGTATCGACGCCTTCGGGACAATCAGAATAGAGTAAGGCGGGCTGTGGTTGTTCGTAGAAATCCGCAACCCCCGCGTCAGAACCAAGGAAACCGAAATGCAGCTTCTACGGCCCGCGTGAGCGTGTCTATCTCACGAGAGTCAAACTCGCGAACGCACACCACTGTGTCAGCATCAGGCAGATCTAATATGACCCTGCATGTACATTGGAACCCTCAATGAGTTATACTTATGCTTTTCGCAAACATTCTCTGATGCATTTTGCTAGAATTTCACTTAATAAAATCGTACATCTACTCATTGAATCGGTGTAACCCTTTACCAAGGGGCAGTGTCTTAAGACAAGAAATTAAAGGCCTTTCACTAGTTATCGATTTCTGTGTACGAACAGCTACAATGCGGCTTGTCCTTTCTGCGCAGGTCACCACAAACAACAATGAATCGAGAGGACGTTCAGCGGCTGCAAGAACACCCAACCAAACGCCTCGTATCCAACCCCGACCGAGGACAATTACGGTGCGTTGGTTAATGATCCTTTGGTCTAATTGGTCTAACTGGCAAATTTATGTGGTAGATACGCAGTGCATTGGGCTGTTTAAATATGATGTTTAATGTGATTTTGCGCGTTGAAGATTACTCAATCCTCCATGAAGTCGATAATAATGATTACTGAGCGGTTGAATTCGACTCACTGGTTGACTACTGTGTTGGCGTTATTTTATGTGGAGGATTTTGCACGAATCAACCGTAAAAATGCGGATTTAAATAACGTATTTCTGCGAGGAGTACACACCGTCGAAAATTTCGTTCTATTTCGACAACAGCAAATAAAAACCGAAGAATTCATTTGTTGTGATATATATACTGATAATTAAGAGATTTATATGATCCAAGAGACCAATGATCACGCACAGAAGGTGTGAATACCACTAATTTCTAATTGTTTTAGCCTACAAATTTCCGAGGAAGCAGTCGTGGGGCCTCCCAACAGATCCGACCCGCGGCCAATCGATTGGGGTTTTACAGAAGTCAGCAGCGATCCGATTCCGCAACCCTCTTCACCAATGCGGTAGGTTAAAGCCCCGAGCCTGTACCGGGCAAAGCGCGATCGACCAATGGCGTGCATCTCCGCAATCGATGCTGGCTCGAATGGGGCGAGCCTACAGCCAGACCTCCAGCAACCTCTCCACTACGGAGAGGGGAGGGTTGTTGGGGAACAAAATTACCGGTCTCTGTATGGGAGCGGTACTAGTGGAATATGGACTAAAAAATCTACCCAAATCGATGCTTTGCTTTCTACATCTATTTGTGCTTACTGTATAACGCCGATGCAGTTATACTGGCTGTCGGGTAGGTTTGAATTTGTCAATTTTATTATAGACAAGCGAATTCGGCCGTCTAATGTCAACACCACCGCCACCACAATCACCACCGCCACCACAATCACCACCGTCACGACAATCCCCACCGCCACAACAATATCAAAGACGCCATATTCGTCTCTATAACGAGATTGTAAGTGAAGGCTATTTTGCAATACCTCAAATGGATAAAAAACGATCGTTCCCCCCCCCAAAACACCAATTTTAACCCAAATGTTTTCCCAGTTAAAGCCAGAGTTTTATAGAGATCTAAACAAAAATGCCGTACGTGTACAACCAAAGCCATACCCCTCTCAGGTGTACGAGAGTCGCTTCGTTGTTGTAGGCGACGATGGCGTTGTTTAAGACAAATTAGTATTTCTCGTGGTAGTAGCACTGACAATAATCGTCGTTGTAGAAGCAGTCATAGGATTAGTAATCGTTGCTTTCGCACCAGTAGTAATCACGAGAAAGTACAGAAAGGAGAAAGTCTGCACGATTTTTTTGTGTGTTTGTAGCTCGCCAACCACCCTAGATGGGAGACTACCTACCGGTCGGCCTATGGAAACCCCGAAGGCGGGTTTGGGCTCTCCACCTATCAAGGTTGGCTCGATAACGGCATGGCGTCGCTCTCCTTATCTCCATCACGATCTGAACAACCATCACCGCCATCACCGCCGGCCTACTGTTCTGCCCACGGATATCTGTGCCCGGTTAGTAGGTCACCAAAACTCTACGTTAATCGTGAATGTACTCGCATGATAACCTCACTACTCAATTAATAAGTAATAAGTACATTTCCGATTGTTGCTGCAATTCGAATGTATATTTATCATACATAACTCCCTCTGGATTTTTAGTATTGGATTGTGTATTTTTTATTAATATAATATTCATTACACTGCGGATTCCATATAGTGCAACCTTGATTTAAATATTTCCATCTTTTCGCATTATTTGTAGTACAGCAACGTCACCCAGTGCCCTCCACATAATAATTTACAATACCAAGCCAGTGTAAGTGAACCATCGTTTTTTATTCCAAGGAATTTCTTCTGCTTGTCTCTGGAGAGTTATTTTACGACTCTCAAATTCGTGGGATCGATTTCGGGTATTCGGGCGACTCTGGTCTCGACTACCAGGTCAGGCTTTTGGATGACCCGGCAGCCAAGAAATGCGCAAGAATAAATCGATCCGAGAGTGGAATTTGAAATATTAAATCTATATCTATTATAGTTTATCTTATTTAATCAATATTTCTTCATAAAATCCCTTAAATGCTTCACTATTGTAGGAATTTCAATTTCCCGAAACCCATCGTTGCCCCATTCACGACAACGTAAGTCAAATCAATTGTTGCATCCGTCCCACTAAACACCACATTTTACGAAAAATAAATGTGTACCAAAATCCCACCAAATGACTTAATGGGTAAGTTGAAGGCTTAAGACGCAAAGAACACCAACGGGTACTGGCAGCAACAGTATGAAAATGTTGAATCTTTCTCTTTTAATGTATTTATTCATGTAATTAGTTCGCTGGGAAGCCCGGAAATCGACTAATATGCGTTATCAGGTCAATTGAGCCAACATAAAATTGGTGACTTTTAACAACCATGCTCAACTATATCGTTTAATTAAATTTTAATAACATAACTACTCACGTACGCTAGTACAGTATGTGTATCACCGACGTTACTGCTAATGTGTTGCTCTTACGGAGTTCGACGCTGTGGTACGTTATGCCAATCCAGATTTGGTGGCTATCTCTCACGAAAGGATAAACCTGCTGTGTGGAGGTTTGCCACGAAGTTCATCGGGGAAATGTTAACAAGTGACGCCTACAGTGCCAATCATTACATATTGAACTCAGAATCGGCACAAATTAGGAATGGCCGAATTGCGACATGCCCTCGTTCTTGCAATAAAACGGGATGGCATTCGCCAAAGAGATAAACATTGTGGCAGACCTGAATTGTGGCGATCGGATGGCTAACCCAAATCCCAAACAAACTCCCAGGTTGAACACCCGTCGTCCAACGAAGATTTCACTATTCATACTGTGGCATCGTCGTCATCAACGTCTTCGACATCGCCCTCCATGGTCTCAAACTCAGTATGTTATTGTTTTTCGTTTGGCTAAAATTATCATGAATGAGAATGAGAGTATTTTTGTAAATTAGAAACCAAATTGGGCTGTCAATTTAATAGACGAGTTGCTCAATATTCTGGACACATCTTTAAACCGCCCAAAACACGCCGAAGATTGATTTGATCAATTGTAAATTAAATTAAAAATAATTTGCGCGCCCCAGGGATCTCCAGGATAAAAGACACTTCGAAAACAACTTCGACATATGACTCCAATACTAGTTTCCAAATAAAGCATTGGTGACTGTGTTGATTGGGAAATTTTTGTGACTTTTCAAGGACCGCCTTCGATTTTCCTGGAGGATTTCACCACCCGCAAGAACGGTACGATTTGAAATAAGAATATTAATTTTTATTCCTTTCCATCAACCGAACCTGCAAGTAAGGTTAGACATCCACTTCGGACCGCTAAGGGGTGTGTCTTTATTTCTTCAAAGTTGTTACCGCAAACAAAATCCACACGAGTGTAGCTTTCGTCCGATGCCCTTAAAGATGGAAAACGCTTTCAGCACTAAATATGTAATGATTACAGGCAGTTAGGTAGTCTCACTTGGTCCGGTCTAGTGGAACTCGGGGTCGGAGAAGCTTAATCGATAGTAAATCAATATGATAATCGTTTGCCCGAAAGCCTTTAAATCGACATCCTCTTATCTATTAATATATCATACAATTCTGGTTGCAGTTCTTCTAGTACTCTATCTAAAGCAACGTCGTTTATGAGATCTATCCGTTTGGGAGATTGTGATTGGTATAGACTCTGTTTTAGGGGTTTGCTTCGGAGCTTACTGGAGTTTTTCCCCTTTTTAGAATCACTTAGGCCTCCGCCCACCGAGACACAGCCCGAATAGCCAATCGGTAGGATTTTTATCAGTCATGCCCCTAAACCACGTTGCGTAGTTACCGATTTATTATGAAGTAAAAAAATTCCCATAAAGAAGAAAGCTAAGCAGATGTTGTCGAGCTATTCGAGGTCAAATTGGTCGGCCCTATCTATGTTTCAAAAGCCCCGTAATTGCGTACCGAGTTTTCAATCGTCGGAGACCTCTGAGGACGAACTCTGATGGACCGTGTGAGGTTAATACACAGTTAATGCAAACGGTTAAAGGGAGAAATCCCCAATTATTAAGTAGCAAACATTGAAAAAAAAGTGTTCACACTTCAAACATTGAGTTCATTCGAATTTAAGTAAAAATAAACATAGTATCCTTTTATAATGCGAGCACAATTTTATCTTTGGGGTTTAAATCTCATTACCGACTAGTTGGCATTTGTTTTATAGAAAAACACAAATACTATTTATTTTTCTCTAGGTGGATGCCCGTAGGAAGGCTGTTGAAGCGGCCAGACGCAGATTTAATCGATCTAATTAAACAGGAAATCAAAGAGATTTTTATGCTCGCTATTTGTTATGCTCGTAACTACAAGAAATCATGTATATTTATCTGCTTTTATTTTTAAAATAAACTTTCGCAAGTCCTTTTATTGCACACTTTGATTATCGGAGTTTTAATGGTCTTCTGGAATTGTTTTTTAATTCCTTGTGTTAACGTATCACGGATCGCTGTGACCTTGAGTCAATTATATACTCATTGAATTGATCAACAGCTTACGCCACTTCCCGTGGCTCATTGAAAAAGTAAGATGGTTAAAATAAATTACAAACCAAATGGGTGTAGTTGACTTATGATGGCTTGCCGATGTATTTTGTTGTTACAATTTTATCATGCCTCGCACATCTTGTCATCACACAGAAATCGCAAGTGTTTTTTTACGAGTACGCGGTACTCTCGGTGTTTATCTGCTGACCGGTTTGGCATTACTTAGGCTTCAAATCCAGCCACTTGGAGGCTTCGGTGTGGTGATTGAGAGGCTACTAGCTAATGTGAAATCCCAGAAAAAATGGTTACGATCTGATAGCGCATATTCCACCAGAACTTGTCCGAGAACGACAGTCCTACCACGACAAAAAAGGTATTAACAAGGCGAGTTAACGTTACGTATGAATGAATGAAGGTTCCACGCACGAAAGAGAATGGAATAATGAAAGTGGTTGATAATGCCGTCGGAATGCAATAAGAGCTTTTGGCCCTCTTTTTGAAAGCCACTATCATCAGTGACCGTGTGGGCTGTGGTAGCTGTTTCATCGCAGCGATGCAACTTTCGCGTCCTACACCAATTTTCCTCGGGTCTCTGTTAGAGCAACGACAACAACCGTGATGTCCAATTGACGGTCTCGATTTTACGCAGAATAATAGTCTCCCAGTATGCAGGCAATTAGCAAAATTTCATGCAAAATGTTTTTCAAACAAATTAAACTGAAAGAGACACGGTCATCGACACCGCGGAGAAATTAAACGGTTGGTAATTTTTCGTTTTCAAAAAGGGATTACACGCTTGACCAACGCTTGTTCCATTCTACTTTCGCCTTCTGAAGACGCCTCGGTGGGTGAAAGCCCCCCACATTTAAATTAAAATGTGTTCAATAGAGCATGTCTTCGCTCGCAAGCAATTTTTTAAATTAGTTCATTGTTAAATGCATACTGGGGGATGTTGGGGGCATTCTCCCGGAAAAATATAGTTACTAAAGTATTCAATTTTCTTGGGTCTGTTGAAAAATAATAATGGGAGTTTTATGTTTTTGCTAAAAGTTCGTTTCCAAGACGAAGCCCAATTTTGATTGCCGTTTTAAATATTTTTCCGTTTGATCGTCTGTTTGGACCGTCGGGTTCGTTACTAAAGGTCGCGAGTTTAAAGTATAAATAGTAATTATTTTATTGAAATCGCGAAGGCAACTCCTCATACATAAATTACAAATGAAGATGAAAGATCCCCTTTTCTACAAATGCGGTAAATTTGAGGGCGAAGGGTGTATTGATGTGTAAATTACAGAATCAATAGCGTATAAAGGAAACGTACGTCATTTTGTCAAAGGCAAATTTCGCTGCGTTACCGATACTAATTGTGAATACACAGTGAACTAAAACTGATTTTCGCATTTAGATTAGCCCATGGTGTGTATGATGTCTGCCCACGTATTCAGTATCCTAAAACTGTTAGAACCGTTAAACGAGTGAGAAAAAACCGTTTGAGTTATTGCATAGTGTATGAGTTCTAAAAATGAAATAAGATTTTGGAAGCTGCCAAAAAATGCGCTTGGAGAGTCTGGGGAGGCCGCGGTAACAGGTAATGAAACATTCAAGAGTCTTGACGCACACGAAAGCTAATCACAGAGGGGGCAAATTGCCTTTCTGCCGCCGCTGTGCATTTCCAATGCTGCATTCATTTGATCGCCATCAAGGCATTGTTATTTAAACACCAAAAAGCCAACCAAATATATTTCTGAAGCTATCGACATAAACGCCGATTTCAGCGATCGTTTGGCGACTCGAACCAATGTGATTTAAATCAATCAGCAGTTTAAAATATATTTCCTATTTATATTTCTATTTCGCTTAAACGCCAACAACTATTGACCAACTTGATGGGCCACTTAATCGCATGATATATTGTAAAGTATAGATCAACTAATGTGATTAGTCATTTCATACATGCGGCTATAAAATTATAGAATTCTTCCATAAAGAAAAGGTTATTCAATGTAATTGGTTCATTTAGGACACTCTAAAGTACGAAAAACATTATTTCTAAAACGTCCAAACGAATTGTGGTGGTACACAATCCTTCAAGTTGCAGGGGGCTCGATAACGGTGGCAGATAATTGTGAAATAACCCCCTTCCCAAAAGATGGGTTTTTAAACACAAAATGGTTTTTATTAAACAACCATTATGCGTCAAATGAAAATAGTTAATGCAAGAGACATTTACATAAGAACAAAAAACGATTCTCATTTTCAGAACAGTAGTTTAGTGGGACTGTAGTTGTTTTGTGTACCTCGAATAAGTATGAGGAATCCTGTGGTGTTTGTGTGGTAGAAGTAGTTGTTGTAAGAGCAGTACTAGTCGTAGGTCAACGCATTGTATTACCAATTTTATAAAATTTCATAGAAAACAATGAAAACCGACAGCGTATAATATTTTATAAAGAAATGTCCATTCTCCGAGAGGCTACAAATCCCCGGTGAGAGAAGTTTAAACAAATTGGGGATAACGACGAGGAAAGGTAAATAGGTAAACATAAAAAACCCACACATAATATATGGTGACCTTCAAATGACTATCGTGCGCCAAATATATACGGCGAATGAACGATTGACAAGAAGATTGGTTCTCTTTCTGGTGTTGGGCGGAAATGTGGCCTATCTCAGACATTGCACATTAACATAATCGCAACCGGATGAAAGGTTGGTGCCCAATGGCGCTTTCTGCACCATTTGCATGCTAATAAGCTCGCCCGGACCAACGAAAAGCCCAGAACGACCGCGGAAAGCTCGCTTCAGGTAGGTGCATAGCGTTGTCTTGTAATTCCTTTTGCCTAACTAAAACTTTAAAACATATTGATTGCCGAGTACTGTTAATATTGGCCGTTGGAGATGCAAATGCGACGCATTTATATTGAAGAAATAATCAAACGACACTGAATCCATGATCTATTGACATTAAAACACGGCACAAATATTTAATTTTGAATGATCTTGCAAAAGTATCCGTTAATTGTCTACGGGGTCTTATTTTAATTTTTACCTACTAAAATTACATCAGTAAGATACATTTCCCCACTGATGTTTAAAACCCATTAATAATCTCAATGGGGTTTACTGATCGAGGCATGGTCGCGATTTCTAAATATTAATTTCAGGATAGAGACAGCAGTCGATGCCCCAATCCCCTTATTTCGTAAAAGGTTTCTTTCTTTATGCCACCACAGGATCTTAGGGCACAAATCCCAGCGTAATCTAGTTTCCAAAGGAATCATTGACACAACTGAGGCGGATTGGTTGTCTGATAATCAGCGAATTTGCATTGTTAGAATTAATTCAATTTAATTGGGCACTAGCACCATGCGATCCAATCAATTTTTTCCACTGACCCCCCACCCCACACCGGATACCACATCTAACTTAATTTATCAAAAGCCAGTCCAAATTAATCTCGTAAAGTGGTGTTTCCCAGGCCACTGCTTCACCGTGTCAGTAGCGTCGCCAGACAAGCATCATCAACGACGTCGCCTCAGCAACCTCCAACAGACTAGATTTCTGGGCACATCAACGCGTTTGTGTGTCTAGAATCGACCCCTCCCCCCACCCCGAAGCGGCTGTTAATGATGATGATTGTGTCGCAAATCTCTGGTTCTCACGCCGGGCCCGAATGTTTCTCAGGAAGCGCTGGTAACACGACATGACACGACAGGGCGCTGATGAGGTTAATGAGTAGGCGTCTCTTTTGTCTGGGAGGTCGTTGTCCATGGCGAGAGATAAACGACCGCGACGACCTTCCTGCATGGCCCACAAATGTGTTCGATAATGAAGCTGGATTTGGGGATGGTGGTTGTTAAATGGTGCATTTACGAGGTCGCAATCAGTTGTGGTTATTGCAACGCAACAGAAACCGAACGAATTATATCTATTGACAGGGAGCTCATCTAATTGTTTAACTAATTTAACTGCTACGGCAGTAAAAGTATAGATTTCTTGCAAAATTACATTTAATTCAATATTATTGGCTCATACAGACTGTGATCACCAACACGTTTAGCGTTAAAATAAGAGAAAAAATGTAACAGATACTACGGGGGTGAGGCTGGGTGATAATTCATAGAAAGGAGACGCAAACACTTGAAAAAACCGATAAAAAAGGTTTAACTCGATTATGCCTTCGGGACCAGCCTCCTTTTAGACGCCCTCCTTTGCATCAAGTTCCGCTACTCGAATTGTAAAGCGAAATGTGCTGCAACACAGTTCTCCACGTTTTACTGGAGAAGGTTCGACAAAAGCGGTGCAACGGCGGGTTAAACTGGCAGATAATTGACACATAAAATCCCCCTCCCACAAAATGGGTTTGGCAAACGCAAAAGGGTTGTCATTAAACGACCATAGCGCAGAAAATGTAGATAGTTAATACAAGAGACACGCTTGTGCAAAAATAAAACAGGATTCGCATTTTCCGAGCCATATTCGTTTCGTAGCATTCGTTGCGTAGTGGAGTTGCATTAGTGATATGTAGCACCGGAATTGAAACGCAGGTTGTTTTGGAATAGTAGTAGCATTCGTCGTAGTTGTCGTGGTGGCAGTAGAAGCAGCAGCAGAAGTACTAGAAGTAATAGTAGTAGAAGTGTTAGTTGTAGTAGTAGTAGTAGTAGTAGTAGTAATAGTATACGGAAGAAAGTCTATTAAACCCGCAACGTCTGGTAACCCCTTGATTGCGGCCATTTACCGGCCATATCCAGAGTGCCCGGTCAAAAACGCCGTTGTAAAAGTGTTTGTTGTTGTCGAGTCGTGGCATGGAGAAAGGAACGACGGTCTGTAAGCAGGGTGTTTTTTGAATAATAGTAGTATTCGTCGTAGTTGTCATGGTGGCAGTAGAAGTAGTAGTAGTTATGGTAGTAGTAGTAGTAGTAGTTATGGTAGTAGTAGTAGTAGTAGTAGTATTAGGCAGCATACAGATAAAATGGCTCTGTATATTAACTTGCTCCAATGTGTGCATTCTCACAGTCGACCAATCGGAATGTCCAACCTCGCCCTGATCTTCAGCATCACCTCCGCAATAGCCCTCCTCCTCTTCACCACCTTCACCGCCATCATCTCGACAAAGCGTCGCCTCTCACGACCCTGTCGCGCCCTCCTCGGGTCCGTCTGCGTTCTGGGAACGACGGGCCTCCTCGCCTTCCTCCTCTGCCACTACGGACTGGCCCCCCAATTCCTCGAACTCTCGATCGGCGACCAGGTCCTGTTGGCGCCCCGCCCCGAGGCCGACCTCTCCACCAGATTCTTGGCGTCCTTCTGCACCAGCCTGGCGTTTCAGCCAGACAAACCCGGACTCACCGTCTGGACAGCCGCGGTTTCACCCGGAAGAGATCCGCACAGGCAGTACAGCCTCCTCTTGACTGTACGTCGTCGTCGTCGTCTGCAGACCTCGAGCCGCGTATCATCCAACGATTTGCGTTGTTGGTGGGCAGAAGGGTCGTTTACACCGATTGGAATTAGCTCGAAACGGGAGTTTGGGGGTTGCGCACAGTGTCCAATTCGGCCGCCGTCTGGATTCGCCAGTCTGAAGGCCTCAGATAAAAGCGCAGGAACGGTCAGCGAGTTTGTGGCATCTCCAGTCATAAGTTCTGAGCATGAT
>JAPUBX010004039.1:76530-127084 GCA_028672205.1 Proteocephalus fallax | reverse complement strand
TCACCGTAGACGAGAAGACGTTTTTTCTTTTTTGTGACGTCCAAAAAGATAAAAGAGATTTTAGCGTGCGGCCATTTGCTCGCCTTAAAAAAGATGAACCGATTGTCCGGGGCGTTGAGTGCGAAAACCTCACGCCGCTTTTAATTCGCAACTGCACTTATTATCGATCGGTTACGATTGCATCGAATGAAATCGATCGCTTCGTAATTTGCAGGTGGTGAAAGCGGTTAAGTCGATTAAAACCCGATTGTGACCGTCAATTCTGTTCGATGTGGAATTTTGTAAATTAAGTCGTAGAAATGCCCATTTTACAATTGTCTGCTGCTGTGACGAGAATATATTTTAAAAATGCTAATCTGTGGTGATGGGTGCATTCGAATCGTGCTTCGTTTAAAGCGACTTCAAATGGGATTTCCTATGAATCGATTTCAAACCACTTACACGATAACCTTCTGGCAATTTTTTTCTTGCGAAAGAGAGCATCGTGATTGCGCTACGAAAATATCTTTTTTTATTTGGAAAATTCCCTTTGTTTGAATGCTTTAGTTTACATAATTCAACCGTATTGCTTCTTATCGTCAATGGTGTGAAGGCGTTACTGGTTCCATCGCACCTAGTTTCAAAGTCATTGGATTATTTTTGCACCAGGACTAAATGAAATGTTGGTGTAGTTTATGCGTCATTGAGCTCAATGGCTCAAGCAGTCGTGCGATTGCACAGACATGCAAGAAATAGTCCACCAAGCGTTATTTAATTTCAACACTTAACGAAGTCTAATGCTACAATCAGTTCTGATGGCCACTAAAATGTGGCGCATTGCTTCGATCTGCTATTCTCTCACGCTTGACTGTCGGTTTTTAGTCAAAACTGGGTGGTTCACGGAAAGCATGATTCAATGTGATAACGTTTTTGCAAGGCTCCGCTTTATCGATGTTAGCCTGGCTTTCAATATGGTGTCAATTTTAAGCAGTTCGAATGAAGGCGTTATTCAGCGTGCGCGAGTTAACACTTGTTGTCAAAAAAGGCTATTCGGTAGGACACCTGCATATATTTTAGCAAACCAATGTCAGACTGGATCAGACGATGATTGTCGTTCTTACGAAAGATGTATTTACTTGGAGCGGATACTCTCAGAAAGCACACGCTCTATAATTACAAAGACATTTTTCTTCTTGAGCATAAGCGGTTTTTAGCGAAACCCATCTTTGACAACACACTATAAAGAACGCTCTCTCAGATTGCATTGATCAAGTTTCATGGGGTGTTTTTTTACCCATTACGTTTGAACAGGGACGTTATCTTTGTGTGAAAACTAAACCTAGATTTTGCAAGGGGAAATTAGAATTCTCTCAATCGAAGATTAAAAAAAGTCGTTTTAGAACAAACAACAAATTTAGTAACATAAATAAAAATATTTCGTGTTTGTGAAGACGGGTGTCCTTTGCGACATAAACTAGCATTTCTTTACCAGTCAAAAGACGTTAATTTTGAGACGAAGATAAAGAGATACTCGATGATTAGAAAAGTTCAGAAAAATAATTAGACTGAGCTAGAAAAATTGGATTCGTACAAGAAAGAAAGAATGGTGCAATAACATAAAGATGAGAAGGATGATATTGCGATGAACAAATGTAGTATTGAGGCAGACGTAGAGGAAACTGAGAATCTTGAGATTAAAGGACACAAAAAGAAATAAATAAGATTGAGGAGAAGAATAGAAGAATAAATAGAAGCACAATAGTCATGCGAAAGAAGTAGCAGAATTATATTTTCTAAACATTAGCAACCCGCTGTTTATGACGAATTCATAGGATTAATGTGAAACTGTTTCTCTGATAGGGTTAAAATTAGATAAATCAACCAACTGAAAACATTCGACGATTCTTTAACAAATCAAAGCTTCAATTCGACATACCATACCGCATTGTTTTAGTCTACAATGCTCTGAAATATGCGGTATCACATGAAATGGTTCGGTCCCCGATATCACGATTGAATGTCATGGCGTCATGTTCGCACTACGATTCATTGCAAGAAATGTGTGCTCGGGCTTACATAAAGGAGTAATTCTACACGCTTGTTCAAATGCAATTGATGTAGGTTAGTGTACAATTTTTTTATAGGCGTACCAGTATGTGTTTTAGCATGACGTTCTTCGATTTTACAAAGTTTGTATTAATTTTTAATGGGCTTATTAACTCAAATCAGATCCTCTAAATGTTATCACGGAAAGTAATGATTATCGGCTTCATCATTAAGGACTTCCAAAACCACTGTTTGACGAGAGCTGCAAGAAGCACCCACATTTAACTCTTCAATTCAAATTATAGCATGTATACCTCTCAGGGTTACCTTTGTTGAGATAAACAAATGTCGGTAGTGACTTAAAATCCAACTTGGAAAACACTATCCTAAGACAACACAATTTTTTTTTGTTTAAACATAACGAAACATTTTGGGGGGATTAGAGGTTATACTGTGCACCCATTGGCTCACCTTGATCTTGACGTCGCAGTGGCGTCCGCTGTTTCTTTGGGCGTAAAGGTTGTCGAAGATTGTTTGTGCAGAAGCCATTTGAAGTCGATTAGTCGTTGATTGTTAAGAGCAACAAAATAAGATGCAGTTAAACGCGTTTTGGGGGGTGGGTTGCGTCGTGCGTGCGAAGTGTTCAAGTGCGCGCGTACACATCTTCGTAACCAATTAGCTACGCGAATGGCTGCATTGATTAAATCGGTTTCGCATGAGTCAGGCAGACAAATAAACGTTTAATTCAGTAAAGCAACAAAACTTAAAAATTGCCATAGATTAAATAGCATGATGACAGTTTAATGTTTGAAAAAAAAATCATTGTGGTGGTTTTATTGAGGTCTCGAGGACCATAACGTTCAGCATAAAACAAGGCAGTATAACATGTATAAGAAATGTTCGATGTTAAATTTACAATTAACTGCCGCTGAGACGAGAATATATTTTAAAAGCCATCTGCATTCCATTGCATTAAATTACATTTTCAAGTATAAACAAAATTCCCTTATTTTAAACAAAGACTTTTAAGATTTAAATAAATAAATCGAGGTAAAAAAACAATTATCTTTGCCGATGGGTAAATTTGTATCGGCCCATTTTAAAATATTATGCATCGAACAAATTAAGGTTGTAAAAAGAATCTGCAAAGAAATTCGTTTCACTGGCTGTTTTAATTAAAAGAAAATCAGCTTAAGATGTGTTAAGTCTGTCAGATGAGATTGTATTAAAACAAATGCGTATCCAAATAATCATCGTGGCTTAATTGATTAAATAGTTTCCAGGTCAAACCAGAACAATTCTAATACCTTTAATAACAAGCGTTTGCCAATTTAAAACAGACATAATCCCTTAAACTCAAATTTCACCTTCAACTAATTACGCTGCATGGGAATCTATTTATTGTCAATAATGTCCTCAAATTCGTTTTATAGGCTTCCGAAAAGGGAAACGTCAACATACTTCAACCGTATTGTTTCTTTCTACAATGCTCTGAAGCGGTAGTGGTTTAAAACACATCAAGTTTGAAGGTCATATGCACAATAACTGGTCGAATCGGGTCTAGTTTTGACTTTCTTCATGAAATCCTAAAACGACACTTGTATAGAACAAGTCTCTAGGTTAAGACGCGCCTCAGGACATTAAAACATCACATCAGCTAAAATAAATTCTACAGAAATTTCAAAAAAAACCAATCAAGATCAAATTTGATGTTAAGGCCTTGGATTCTATCATAATTTACCGGTCAGATAATGGTCGTCGCTATGGCGAAATATAAAATCACATAAAGCGGACACTATCAAAATACATAAACCCTTTGTTCTGCTAGAGCATTAGCTACGTCTAGCGCGACATGTCTTTTATAAAACACCATAATGTATCTGTCTTCGTCTATCTATGTTTTTAGTCAAAACTGGGTGCTTCACGGAGAGCATAGTTCAAAATGATGCCATAATTGTTATAATCCACCAAATCGATGTTATCTTGGCTTAAACATGGTATTGTAAACGAGCAGCACGAATGGAAGCGTGATTTAACGTGGTTGTTGATATCTACTTGATGACTATAGTGTGTGTGCGTGTGTGAGAGTACTCGCGCAGCAGTTGGGAGCGCCAGTTAAGCAGCAGCACTAGCACCGGGTGGTCCATCGGCTGGTGATGGTGGTGGTGGCAGTGCTCCTGTCCTCCTCTACCTCATCTTTTGCAATTAAACACGAGCAGTCTTGACGTTGAACTCCTGGAAATACGCTTTTCTGAAACCGCAAATCCGTTTCCTCGGTATCATTATGGGACGCGACGGCCTCCGAACAAACCCCGACAAGGTAAAGGTCGTTGATGACTGACCATGCCCCTCTAACAGCGATGAAATACGGTCTATTCTAAGGCAAGTCCTTCATTCCTGCCCTCCCGATCACACTACTGACCGATAAGTTACGCCGTTTCGTTGGACACCCGAATGCGTCAGAGCTTTTTCCAATCTCAAGTAAGCCCTGACCGCCACCCCAGTACTCAGCTTCCCGTACTTGCCCATGACGACCCTCAGTTTATCTTCGACACGAATGTTAATTGCAATGCCGTATGCGTTGTTCTTTCACATACCGGAGACGATGGCTAAGAACAGGCTATCCAATATAGTAGCTGCACCATCGAAACGGCTGAATGAATCTACAGCGCTGCCCGCCGCGATATGCTGGCACTGGTGAACTTCGCCGCATTCTGAAAAGGCAAATGGCCCACTTGCAGGGCATTTTATCTGATTCGTCTTCTTTCAGTACGACCACAATACTTCCACCTAAAAATATTTTTCATGTCTCTGTATGTTACACTTAAACGAAGCATCCCGTTATGTTAGGCACTTTTATTTTTTTTCTGATCAACAGCAGCGAACGATACGCGTGGCAGGGTGCTGTTTGTTTGGCTAATAATGTAGGAATGATAGGTAACAATAACGCGAACCTGTAATCTGAACTAAAAATAAAAAAAATACTATACGAGCGGCAGCAAATTAGCTTTCGTTGTCTTTACAAACGCAAGCATAAATTATTATCATCTATCAGTCGTCTTGACAATGATAGATGCTTAAGTATAATAGATTGTTTGCATTCAAAAACTAATTCGTAATTTAATTAATAACATTGACAGTTAAATTATATAATAACATATAGGTTATCGATTTCGATTCTCTTTGGTTTTAACAATTTGTGTATCTGAGATATCTTTTAAACTTGCGTATTACCTTTATTCTCGTGTGCAGAGATGTTCTAAAAATCTGTAAGACAAAATTTGCAAGTAGTCGATTTTTGAGAAGAAGTGAAAATAGATGATCCGACTTCTGTCGAAGCGAGCAGATGATCATGGTGACACAGAACAGAACTAGGGAGTTGCCCGCGTTTCAGAATCTGGGCGAAAATGGAACGTACAATAACAAAAATCACATTCAATTTGGGCTTCGATTAAAAAGTCCACGCGTGTCGCGTCTTGGGACGAAATCAACCTCTTACAACTTCACCTTCACGCTGTCCAAATACGAGCCTTCGATTTGAATTAAATTATATTATTTTGTTAATCTCTTCTCGTGCATATTGCTAGCTTTTAAGGTGCTGAAAGTAGACGATTCAATAAATACAATCCATGGTGACCTGAGTCTACGCGCGTGTGTACAACTTTCCCTCACACAGAAGATTCACATTTACGATCAATAGGCCACAGCAGGGTGGCACGTTGAGGGAAATGCAAAATAAAAGAGGCGTAAGAGTAATCTTCTACATTGGTCTAGTTCCTCTCGTTTTCTATCTCATCAGTCTATCGACTATGAACACATCAGAATGAAGGTTTCGCGCCCAATAGTTATCGCGACTATGACAGATGTCCTTCAAGTTTGAAAACGGGTCAGATATACACCAAGTTATCTTTGGACTATAAACTCAACCCTTCAGTGAGCCATTTCGTGGAGCTGACTGTGCAGAATAACCTTGCGATGTGGCGGGGAGCCCGCGGTAAACCGCTCACATTCCAGGATTTGTTTAACATCCCAGCTTCTCATTGGAACGATGACTTGCCTCTGCAGGCCTACCTCGTATACCCACAACCAATAAATTTGGTCGAGACTGTAGAATCACTGATAAACAAAGACCTAAAGCTGAGGTGAGCAATGCATTTTAAAGTTATCGTTACAGTTTTGTGTTTTGATGTGTCGTAATGTTCGGCAAACATTTACCAGGTCAAACCACCAGATTTATTTTGTATTTTTTAGAAAATTCTGTATTATATTATAGCCGTAATTGTCTCTTGATAAATGAAGGCTCCAATAAACAATCCGAATTTTCTATCACAATCGCTTAATTTTCATTTTTATTTTTTACGTAATAAACAGGAGACGAAATGCCGCGTTTTGTGTATTTAAAGAAGCTTCAATAACAAGTCGACATTCTCATAAAGGCTTAAGTTGTATGAAGATTTTCAACCGTGTCTATTTTGAGCACAACGACAGGCATTTTAGGGTTTTGTTTCGAGAGAAAATGGGGAGTTACCCAATTGTCAGTGTTTCGAAATCGGTATCTAAGGAAGACGTTATTTGAACGCATTTGATACCTTCAGCACTGAGCTAGTCTGAAAAGACCATTCTACCATATCAGTTATCGTTTAGTTAAGCTGTTCGCCGTACAGGAATACCGTAGTGTGAAATCATCCCCACATTATATATGGACCACGTTATCAGACTTTCCCCTCAAAGCATAAATGCAATCAGCCCAAACCAGCCTCTTAAGCATCCCCTACATTTCCCTTAAGTTATATGTTTTTTCGCCCAACTTGTCTACTCGTGCCCATTATTGATTCCGTCTTTATTTGTTTCCAATCATTTTCAATAAGCGGTTTTGATTGTCTTGGAATAAATCGCATTTACGTGAACATATATTTTCTCCTGACCCAGTATTTTTTGGTGGCTTAAACTGTCTATTTTGGTTATATTTGCCAGAGAACAAGAGGCCGATTCATACTTTTTTGTTGTTCGCTGAATGCGGCAGATTGAAAAAAATGTTTTTGCAAGCAAATTTATTAGTACAGTAAACGATTTTTGCACGCACTGTCATTCCAGGATGCGACACTTAATACATTATAATCAATAAACAACTTCCGCGATACACATTTTTTGCAAGCGTCGGTAACTTTTACTATTTCAAGAACCTAAATCAGCATCTGTGATTTTGCGAAAAAATGAAGTATGGGGTATTTAATCATTGTATCCGTGCCACTTTATGCTAGGTAAACGTTTAATTCAATTATTGGTACAAGCTAATAAATGTTTAATTGTGCAATGATTAACTAGGTAAAATTATTGCTTTCAATACTAATATTTGAAATTTTTCACCATTATCGCACAGGGACACTGTCTTTTATCTGTAGTGCATATTTCCAGATAGATAAATCATCTTTTCAAAACGTGTTAAGGCGCAAATTCTATTTTCATTTCAATCCGTGATCATATTATTGTACGTCCTGGCCATATATAAATAATTTCAAAGCTTTATTCAGGGTTTATAATTGAACAATATCTGTGTTTAAATCAACTGTTGTTTATAGGTTGACCTTTATTGGAATAACACGAACTTGTAATTGGCAGTAGGCGCGCCACATGGACGCTTAAATAGCCCTGTCAATTGTGACTGCGTTAAATATAGCCGACTTTTAATGTAATAATTTAGATATCCGGTAAATATATTGTGATTTTTTTTGTTTTTTTAATAATGCATTAGAGTAACAGAAAATATCGCTAAGTAAACAATATATGCGTATATTAAATAGAAAAGATTTACTCGTTTTGTCAAAGTTACCGTTATTTAAATACGGTGTTTTTTATTCGCAATTGACATGATTAACTATTTTCTTTCCCCATCAGGCTTTCTTATTTACACAAATCAATGTCATGAGCTACCCTCCGGGATTTCTCCGCCCATGTCACGAGGCCGACGGCCGCAGCGATAAATCGGGCGGTTCCTGTGGAACTGGAAGTGGCAGTGGTGGAAAAAGCGGTAATATTCTTTGCCCTGGTCCGTGTGTTGATTGTAAATTGCCTCCGTCCATGACCGCTTCTTCTTGCTAAACTACTCAACCACCAGCTCCAATGCAAACCTAGCAAAAGTGGTCCACCAGTTTTGACGCCTTGTTGAGTGACGGTGAGGAAGTGGCAATCTTCAAGGGCTACTTGGATTCTGAAGGCTGCGGAAATCTTTTCGATTTTTGGTTTGCGGTTCAGGGCTTCCGATCAAAAGTTGATCCCTCAGATCGCAAGAAAATCATCCAATTGATAAAGGCCATCTATAAACCTACATTCGCGGGAATTCTACCGCCTCAAGCTCCACATCTTCCGTCTCACGCAACAGAAGGAACCACATTCCTGTTCGGCTTCGACCAGAGACCCGTAGAGCCATCGCAGATCGCCTCTCCTACAAACTTTCTCTCGACCAGACGGTGTTTGACGAGGCGCAGAATGAAGTTGGTCACTTGCTGCGAAGCTCTGCCTACCAGGCTTTCCTCAAATCTGACACGTTCACCAATCACATACGACAGGGTGAAGGGCGGCATACAGGAGCCTATCTCAGCGACTACCCACCGCTCCAAAGCATCTACCCGGGTGTTCTGCCGACTGTGGAAGAGGAGAGGGAGCCCTCAAAGGGCAGCCTCACGCCGGCGTCATCTTCCTACTATTTCTTTCTATGCCCCTCCCAACCAGCCCTCCCTTGCTCCTGCCAGCAACCCGATCGTGTCCTCACGCCATATACCCAAGCGGCGCCACTCACTCAGGAAAATATTCAAATCACGCGGTTTCAGCGCGCAGAACTGCCGGTTCCACAGCACCTGAGTTCCTGTCCGCACTGCCGAACGCCCTTTCCGATCACCACAACCACCGAAACCCCGCCGACCACAAAGTACAGCAGCAACAACCCTCTCTCCCCTACCATGCATCGACCCACCGGAAGACCGCTCCACATGAAGTGGGTGGATGCTGTTTGGTGAGCGTATTTTTGTTTCTTTCAAATTTGGTATTTTTCGTGAGTATTGACGGGTGAGGCTTGGGGGTGTCATCTGTTGAACCCTTCCGTTGATCCGGGCGGGGTGGGGGGTTGGCAGGGTTGGACTGCTGGCTGTGTCATTCTGAGAATGCATGAGCGACGGGCTTTCCTTAGAAAAACAGCTTTTACAACGTGAATCATCCTGACGTTTATTTTCAATAACCAGGTCACGCGTTTCCAGGATCGCCAAATTGTCATTTCCATTTGGAATTTTAACGTTTTTTTATCCGTCATACCAGAATGCGATTGGGAAATGTTTGCGTTATAAAAAAATCGGGTTCATTTATTATTATTATTTGCGAGGATACTGTTTCGCATTTCGTAGTTTCTGCGGTGAAACACAGATGTTTCGTGCGGCTATGCGATGAGTCCGCTTGATCGTTATTTGGGGCATATTGTACAGTTGATGTGTCCCCAGCAGTGATATCTGCATCAACCACACGTTTACGATGAAGATGATGATGCGGATATCCACTACCCCGACATACTTCGCAAGCCAATACGCCCAGCCATAATTCATTTACAGAGAAAACACCAACCCCAATGTGCCTCCGCTGCAGTTATTTTAGAATCAGCAAGTAGTCCGCGAGTTGTATTAGTAGTAGCAGCAGCATCGGTAAACCGCCGCTCTGATTTCGATTCCCAGGTCTGGCTCACTCCGGGCACTGCAAACATATTTCCGAGAAACTTCATGGCATAGACCGAATTTCCGTTCCCCTGTGTTGCGCGTCTCGTCGAATTCAACGGCAGCAGTGTAGGCATCATCGTCATAATCATCATCATCTTCTTTTTGCTGTGCCCCGATCCGCCAATCACCGTCTACCTACCTATCTCTCTCCCACCTTCATCCCTGCACACAGCGGCTAGCAACGGTTGCCAGCCACTGTGCCACTGGTGTTCGTTCATTCGACTTTTTCCTGTGTGTGTGTTCAGTGTTCGGCCGTTAACACGGCTGCTTTGACTCTCGGGTTCTCGCACCAACGAGTGCTGTTTAATGCAGACTCTTTACCAGCTTGTCAGTGGCATCTCTCTACGCATTGGTGAGGCAGAGAGTGAAAAATTCACCTTTATTACAAAAAACTGTCGCCGTCGCCAGCTTATTTTTGTCGCAAAATAGCGCCCAATTTGATGGAGTGGGGCAACATTTGTGTCAATGTTTCCTCTTCCGTTTTTTGTTCAGAATTTCTCTCCTTTATTTGCCTGTTAATCCGCACTTTTGTGGGGCAGAAAGGCAGGACTGTCGTGCTTTTCATAAATTGGCACCAGGCAGGAACAGCTGCCAATTAGCGTCATCGTTTTCACACGTTTGCGAACCACAGTCCCAAATAGGTGGTTCGTTGGGCTTCGATGTATTGATTGAATTGATCTGCACATGTGTAAGTTTAGAGGTTACAGTCAAAGCCCCTTTAAGAGAGAACCCGATACTCCTTACCCTACTACGACTATGACAGATTTGAGAAAGGATTCCCGAACGTTAACGGCGTCAAGGTGACAGCGGCATTTTTCTCACCGAAGAGTAGGTAAAAGGCGCAATAGTTTGTGTTGGAGCCGTGTTTGCAGTCTCTGGAAGTCTCATTTAGGGAGGTTCGTCCAGCCAAGGTCGAGTACAGGACACCAGTAGTCCAGAATAGAAGTAAGGAATAGCAATAGTAGGGATTGGATCCGTGTTTGCAGTCTCTGGAAGGCTCCTTAAAGAGGGTTCGTCCAGCCAGGATCGAGTACGGGACACCAGTAGTCCAGAATGGAAGTAAGGAGGAGCGATAGTGGGTTTTGGAGCCGTGTATGCAGTCTCTGGAAGGTTCCTTTAAGGGGGTTCGTCCAGCCAGGATCGAGTACGGGACACCAGTAGTCCAGAATGGAAGTTAGGAGGAGCAATAGTGGGTGTTGGAGCCGTGTATGCAGTCTCTGGAAGGTTCCTTTAAGGGGGTTCGTCCAGCCAGGATCGAGTACGGGACACCAGTAGTCCAGAATGGAAGTTAGGAGGAGCAATAGTGGGTGTTGGAGCCGTGTATGCAGTCTCTGGAAGGTTCCTTTAAGAGGGTTCGTCCAGCCAGGATCGAGTACGGGACACCAGTTGTCCAGAATGGAAGTAAGGAGGAGCAAAAGTGGGTGTTGGAGCCGTGTATGCAGTCTCTGGAAGGTTCCTTTAAGGGAGTTCTTCCAGCCAGGATCGAGTACGGGACACCAGTACTCCAGAATGGAAGTGGGGAGCAATAGTGGGTGTTTGAGCCGTGTATGCAGTCTCTGGAAGGTTCCTTTAAGAGGGTTCGTCCAGCCAGGATCGAGTACGGGACACCAGTAGTCCAGAATGGAAGTTAGGAGGAGCAATAGTGGGTGTTGGAGCCGTGTATGCAGTCTCTGGAAGGTTCCTTTAAGGGGGTTCGTCCAGCCAGGATCGAGTACGGGACACCAGTAGTCCAGAATGGAAGTTAGGAGGAGCAATAGTGGGTGTTGGAGCCGTGTATGCAGTCTCTGGAAGGTTCCTTTAAGGGGGTTCGTCAAGCCAGGATCGAGTACGGGACACCAGTAGTCCAGAATGGAAGTTAGGAGGAGCAATAGTGGGTGTTGGAGCCGTGTATGCAGTCTCTGGAAGGTTCCTTTAAGGGGGTTCGTCTAGCCAAGTTCGAGTACAGAATGGAAGTAATTTGGAACAATCGTGGGTGTTTGAGCCGTATTTTTTGTCTCTAGGTGGTTCCATAAGGGGGTTCGTCCAGCCAAGGCCGAGTACAGGAGCCCCAGTCGTCGAAAATGGTTGGTAGGAGGAGCAATATTTTTTATGGCACCGAGAGTAAGGTTGATAAAGGTTCGTATCTTTTGTGCTGTAATCCGTCCAATTCGAACCCTGTTCGCTTCGCGTCGATTACATCAGGAGTGTTGTAGTATTCGGCGACGAATCCTGAAAGCAGAATGACGCGACAAAGAAATGAGGAGACGCTGCGACGCTTTGAACCCTTTTACAACTCCGTTGTCGTTCCATGTTTTAAGCCGGCTTTGAAACTACCGTCTTTCAAATTAGCGCATCTGCATTAGTGGATCAACACCATCAATGCGGGCATGAAATTCCTAGAACCATGGATGTCAACGGTATTCTCCGCTGCAAAGAGAATTTTATAACGATCTTCTCCGACTTGGCCTTCGATCGGCATGCCAAAAACGACCCTACTTGACTTATTCTTGGAGTAATAAATGCAGTCGGCACGATTTCTCGCCACAACCTATCTCCACAGCTTCCAGCAATCAAATTTCACAGTTACTGGCAACGGTTAACGAACATATTGACCCTAAGGCACCACGGGGTTTAACTAATTGGGGTCAAAAGACATATTTTAAGGTCAAGCTCATATCCATTTGAATGGGTACGTTAAAAAAACAAATGATTTTTCTGATTGCGTCACGTTATGGTCTGTTGATGTCATTGAGTCTCATTTATGGCGAAATTTCATCGATCACTCCACCACAAGAATCGACATCTTCACGACAGTTTCAATAAATCATTCTTAAATTGTAGACACGCCAGAAAGCATCTGATGATTGTCCATTCACAATGAAGGTCTTGTTTGAATTTTTAAACAAAATTCACACTTGAAAGGCCCTGCGAAACGGTTTTTATTGGTCTTCGTGTCTTCATAAAGCGATTGTCGTCCGACTGAGAATTTCACCCTTAATTGTCCTCATACAAACCCGTGGTTGCCGCAATCTGTAACTCTTTACTAGAGTGGCCGATTTCAACGGTGACCCTCCACGGTGCAGGAAGTGTTTATTTATTTTAACGATTTAAGACACCGCTTCAGTTGTTTAAATTAGTGCCGATGTGTCTGTATCTTCCGATGTGCCTTATAATTATAATCCTTGTGTGTAATTATGATTCTGCCTCATCTCCGCTGATATCTCTGCATTTGCTTGCTATGCAATGATTCATCGTGCCTATGATACCTCTGCAATCGATAAATATGCAGGTTGGTCCATTCTAAATTAGGTGATTTCACGAAAACGGTAATTGAGAATTCGTTTAAGCTCAGTTTTAATCCAAGCAGTTGGAACACGATGAACTCTATTGTTTTACCTGCAGCTGTAATTAACACACACCATGTGTACAGTCCTGTCAATCACACACCGGTGCGTGCGTGTGTGACTGAATGCGCTGTCTGATTTCATTGGTTCCCGACTAAGTGTGCTGTCAATCGCATGCGGGTGGCAGTCGTGGCGACGTTGTGCCAGTTTCCTCAGCTGAATAAATTAAAGGCGCGCGCGCTCACGCCCGCTTAATTCGGACTCTCTCTTTTAATTGTCCTTCCATTCCTTTTTTCTGCTATCTTTCAACTTCTCCTCCTCCTCCTCCTCCAAGTTGTTCAAAGGTGGGGCACAACAGTGCGTGTTGAAATGGTGCCGATTGTGCGGTTAAACAATGCATGCATGGAACCATTAACCTCCCTCCCAGTGAACTAATGGTAGTGTTTACGAATTGAGTAATTGTATTATTGTTAATTCTAAAACCGCCTTCTCTTCCAGCCCTCGCCACGACTACTACAACCCGGCGCCTGGCGAATTCGGTAGGATGGCTCCCCCAAACACCTACCACGTCTCCTATGCCCCGGTATCGGCCCAGGACTCCGAGCACCACAGTCTCTCCAGCGGAACACGCACTGAGGAGAGTCTGTCCAACGCCGATGGGTATTTGTAAGTTGTCCTCCGCCCCTCTTTACATCAACATCGTCAAAATACTCCCCCCATCTTCGTCCGCTTCTACGGCTTCTCCTCCGTTTTCTCTCGTCTCCTCAGCCTCCTCTATACACGCGTCTTCCGGTCTCTTCCGCTACGTCATGTCAATCTCCGTCTTCTCTAGTGACAGCGTAATTACTAGTTGACGTCGTACCTAGGCGTTTCGCTTCCTTGGAGCGTTTGCCAATTCAAACCAATTGACCAACATTTGGTCAGCATTGCCTTTCATTGTTGTCATGATGAGGCGGTTTCGTTCACCGCAAAATCATTTTGTGCCTCGCAGGCACTTTGAAGCACTTTCTGGTCCTTCCTGCTTACCTGTCGGCTTGCCAGACAATGACCCGTTCAAACCGCCTATCCCTCTTAACCCCCCCCTACACTTGATCTTCCACCTACCCTTCTTCCACCTCTTTCTCTTCAACCACGGCGGCATATTTTCCTGTTGCTACTGTCCAATCACGTGGTCTCAGAACCACCCAGCCACCTGTCGCTTGTAACAAAAACGTGTTTCTTTTACAAGTGGCGTCTACTCGTTTTGTTTTTTTGGAAGCCAGCGCCTCTTCTCCCAACTCAGCCTCCACCTCTTCTTTCACGTCTTCTTCTCCTTCAAACTGCTTCTCCCTCCACCTGATATTAAACCTCCACCATCACATCCTTCCAGCTCCTCCTCCACCTCCTTTTCCTCTTCGAACTTCTCAACGAACCTGATATTCCACCTCCTCCATAATAATCATTTATTCATTTTGAAATTCATGGACCTCTTGTGAATGTCGAGGTCTATTTTTTGCGTCATGTCCATTGATTTTTTTGAGTTTGAAATAGCCCGGACATTTAATTTTTCGGGGTTTTCAAAGATACAATTCTGTTCTCTGTCTTCTCAGGCAAGAATTTGATGAAGTGTGTCGTCTTTTTCCATGTAGCGCAGAAACTACCGTTTTCGGCCTGATATCCACGTGGTTTGCGGTTCTGTTGTGTTCGCTCAAATCCCATTAGTAGTAGATTTTGTTTTCGAATTTGTTTCGGGCAAATTGACTTCTCGTCCTTGCGCGAGTTACTAGCCCTCGAAATGATCACCCCCATCACCCATCTGTTCCTCCTCGTCAAATTGTCTAGGACTGCGAATCCTTACGACCAGATGTTTAACTCTGTGCGATCGAAACCATTGTATTTTCCAAACCGAATGTTCCTTTTTCTGCGACAATTTCGCTTCTTTGCGGCTTCCTTTATTATAAAGGCGACAAAAAGAACCTTTCTGGTCTTTGTCCTGTGTATCTTTTATGTCTCATTCAATTCGCATTTCGCAAACGCAGGATCCAACGACGTGATGCGATTAGGCGCGCGGTTTTTATCGCACACACACACACACACCGACCCTCTCTTTTGCGCTTCTCTCTGACCAGTGGCACTCAGAGTTGTTGTTCTTGGTGTCATTTTTACTTGCCGTCTGACGCGCAGTTCTTCTTATTCTTTTCCTGACTCCGCCTTCTCCTTCTTCTCCTCCGCCGTGTTTTTTTGTTTTTCTATGCCGCCGACATTGGCGGCAAACGATCAATGGGTTTCCTGACGTGTTTGCTTGACTGAGGGTGAGGAGGAGGAGGAGGAGTAGCAAGCGTGTGGGGCGTAACCGGACAGACTTCCGCCGCTTATCCTCCTCTCCTCCTCCTCACCCCTTCACCCCCGCCCGTCTCCCCTGTGATGATCAAAAGGACAATTGTCTTGGTAGCTTATCTGCTTCCATAAACACGCATTCTCCTCCTCATTCTCCTTCTTCTCGTCATTCAGAATTTTCTGTTATCTTTGATGTCATAATCATCATCCTCTTCTTCGTCATCTTTTTCATTTCTATTGACTTCTCTTGTATTTCCTCCTCTTCCCATACTTCATCATCATCCTCTTCCTCCCCTCCCCTATCTACGTCTCTTCTATTTCCTCCTCATCATCCTCCTTTCATACTTCATCAGCCTCTTCCTACCCTATCTACTTCTCTTCATCCTCCTTGCACAACAAAACCAAATCCATTTATTTTTAAACGTCTACACGCCGCCGTTTATTCATAAGAAACCACTTCTTTTCCGTGCGATCAAATCAAAATTCGGACATTTCGAAGTTGGCGCGAGATTCGACAGGCACTGGAACATCGTGAGCCAATTGTCGCCGTTGTCCATTAGGCAGATAGCCAGCTCCAGATATCAGCCTTCTTATCTTGACAATGCATCGATGTTTCCATAAATTGACACAAATTGAGATGCGTGGCCTTGTTTTTTTTCTATTTCCGATCTAGAAAACAGAAATTTCTTTTTCTACCGATTTATGTTTGTGGCGTCGGGAACGCTTGACTACTTGAAATGACTCCGTCAACCATTCATCTTTAGTTTTGGCGCTCGCATCAGGATTGTTTCGGCATCTAGAGGATCGATTGTGTAGCAGTTTGCACCTTCGGTCTGTTCGTGAGAGACAAGCGGTGTTCGATTCCCACGTCAGGCCACCAGTAAACATATTCCCGAGAAACTTCGTGGTTTGTCCTCGAATTGGACAGGAAATTTGATTATTTGGCTTCAGAATTACCCAGCGTTGATCTAATCTCGTAAAACCACGGTTTTAAGGTCCTCCCAGACTCCCATAGGTCAAGCTGGTGGCTGTACGAGGTGTGGCTTCGATCATGCCAGGCCTTTGGCGCTACCGGAACTACCACGACTATGTAGGCAGGTTTCCTGAAAAAAACAGCGAGGTCTGACTCAGTTTGGATGACCTAAATGTGGACGGCTGGCCTAAGGCGGAGGAGTCATTAAAAACTGCATTCACACAGACTGGCAGGCGAGCGAACGGTGATGCTGTTCGGAAAAAGGAAACTGGGAGACTTACCCGATGACTAAACACACACTGGCGGGCGGCTGGGTGGGTGGAGAAGCTGGGGTGATGGGAAAGAGCCCCCCCTCACCGACTGGCGCGAATAAAAACAAAACTTGGACACGTAATTTATTGCTCAAACTATCCCCCCCTCCGACTCTCCCTTTTTTCTTCTTCTCAAAAGCACAAGGAGGAGGAGAAGAATTTGGAGAAGGTGGAGCATGGAAGATAGGAGGACGTGGAGCAGTTGATGGAGAAAGAGGAGGAGTAGTTGAAGGTGTAGAAGGATGGGAGAAGGAGTAAGAGGACATTTGGGAAGAGGTGGAGCAGTGGAAGGAGTAGGCGGACGTGGAGCAGTGGATGGAGAAAGAGGAGGAGTAGTTGAAGGTTGAGAAGGAGTAAGAGACAATTTTGGAAGAGGTGGAGCAGATGAAGGACGAGGAGCAAGCTGAGAAGAAGCAGCTCCTGTGGTTTTTTTGCCGTGAGGTCGTGAAGGCCTAGAGAAAGTGTGACCCCAAACCTTCCCTGTGGGTTAGACGACGTCTCAGGCACCGGAGGACGCGTTGAATTGAAGGAAATTCGGTGGGAAACTCCCAGACTGGTCTGAGTTTGGAGAAGACGGGGTGTCTCCGCAGGCTCTTGTAGACAGTGGATGGAGGCAGCTGGGACATCTTGTGTTTAGGGTCGAGTCTCGGGTGAGGCCAGTGCTAGCTACTCCCATAAATCTTGTGCATCTTCTAGTTGTAGGTCTTTGGGTGGGGGACTTTGTAACTAAAAAGCCAGCCAGCAATTGTCGTGGTGCCTTGTACGAAGCTGAGTCTCGTACAAAACCTAGACGTTTGTGAGGAATAAGAGCAGGACTGTTATCCAATTACTCGAATACAAATCATCTCCTTCGTCCGATGTTCGTGGGCTAAATTAGTGCGGACAAGACGGAAAAATTAATCACATTTGTCTTCTGGATGCACACCCCTCCTGTTTCACGATGACATCTGTCTGGTGATATTCGCTGTTATTGTTGTGCTCCTTTCCAAAGAGGCGCCATTCCGGGGATTCAATTGGCCGAATGAAATGTACGATTCTTTTTTCTGAAGATGTATTTTCTTTTTGGCTTGAGTTTGTTTATTACTACACTAGTCGTCGTAGTCGTCGTCGTCGTCGTTTTTTTGTAATTTCCTTGCACGCATGGATCACGCCTGATCGGCAGTTGCCGCTGTAAGCCGCCGTTCCGAAAATGAAAAAATCCCAGCCAAAAAACACAAATTTTAATAGCCGCGGGCGGACCGACTTTTTGCCTGCCGCGGTTTGGGGGGGGGGCGGTGAATTGGTCGTGCGAGTCGGGGCGAGCACGCGTCTGTGACAATAGAGAGAGAGAGAAAAATAACTGACAGTTGGCCTGATTGACTGGTGCTGCTATACCCAGCGACCAGCCCCCCCCACGCCGAATTTTCCGTCCAGAATCTTCCACCGCACGCGGATGGAGCAGGTGTGTGCGTGTGTTTCGGCGTGTGCTTAGGTTTCCCATTCCGGATCTAAAATATCGACCAAAGTGATGCGGTGTGGTTTCACAGGTTCACCCTCCTCTGACGACTACTACTACTGCTGCGGTTGATGAATCGATATTTATGTGATGTCTCCTTCAGCGACGACGCCAGGGCTCGGATGCATCCCCAGCTGCGCCGGAATCCTCGCCTCCTTCCGCCTCCAACGACGAACTCGACGCTTCTCCAGCCTCCTCCGCTGAACAATCGCCTTCCGGCAGCTCCGCCGATGCTGTTTGACGCGCATTCGGCCGGTCCGAGCTTCGATCGCAGCGTCGCGAAACACCGCAACGCAAAGCGCGTCGTTTCCACTACCAACAAGGAGCAGAACATGGCTGAGTTGGACCCCGTGGGGTTCGCGAAGCTGCTCAACGACCGTCTTCAAGTCGTCGCGCAGGACCGGGCAGTCAGCGAACGCCTTGATCGCATCATGACAGCGGTATGCCGACTTTTCTCTTAACTGCTGATCGGTAAGACAGCCAGCATAGTCTAATCCACCAAATTGGCGGTCTAATTGAAGCCGTACTTTGATTGGACGGATTGTTCACAGCTAATTCAATCCACGTCCGTTTGGAGACACGATTCATGCAGACGTCTAGAAATTTCCGGCCTTCAAACTCTCGGTAAATACTTCGATCATACCCAAAACAGGGGCCTCGAATTCATTTATTCCATCGAGTGGACTCGTTTGGAACCATGGGTAGCAGAGCTCCCAGACTCGCTGACAGAACACGTTATCAGCAATAGCATTAAAAGAACAGTTTCATGTATCGGTTAGATTGTCGTAAAAAATTCTTGAATGGCAGACCACTAGAAAACGAGATTATTTAAAAATGCCTACAAAGTGATAAAATTCAGAACATTTAATGCCGGGGAAAATTACTGGCGAACAATATGCAACGAGGTGAATTATACAGGCATAGACAAACCTCCTCCCAAAAGAAGTTAAAAGCTCTTTCAGTTGGTCGAATGTAGGATGGTGCTCGAGTGTCGTCGACTGTGGATGAAGGCAGCTGCTACCTTGTTGATCCAGTTGGAGGCATCCTGTGTTAAGTGGCAGAAACCTTAGTTCGAGTCCCACAAGTCGGACTGGTGACGCCACCCTTAAAAGTATTTCCTAGAAACTTCATGGCAACAACACCCGTCAAACCGGTGTATCCTCCAGTAAGAGGTAGCCACTGGAATTGGATTGGTTTGGGCGGAAACGGGAATTGATCGCAATTGCTGCGATGACTATCTTCGAGCGGGACCTAATTGGTGGATTTTGGAACGACAAACGAGCCATCTATTGAAGATACCAAAAAAACATTCATGGATGCGGAAAGAAATCTTGAAAATCACATTCTAGTGTTTGTTAGGAATTGATTGGTTAATAATTGTGGAAAATAAGAATGTGGTCAATAACAAAATGTTTTGTTTTGCAAAGACAAAGGTCAAATTTTTCTTCAAGTCTTCACACACCGTTGGTGGTATTTTGGCCCACTTTCGCTCCATGGTTATCGGGTGACCTTGAAAGACCCAGCCACACTTCGTCTTCAAGTTTTCACCCAAAATCTCACGACCCCCTTAATCCTTTCTTCGGGGTAACTTTGGATAAAAACCGCCTCACGTTCATGGATACACGTCTGACGCTACAGAATTAGGGTCGCCGTGTGATTCTGGGATCATTTTGACCCCAAGGGTTCAGATCTTACGTGGAGCCCGATCGAGGGAGATTATCAGTTGTCTAGTATGTCTTCCATTATCTTATAATCGCACCAAGTTTCGTACTTATTGAAGATTCTGTCTTCCCAGTCTTGTGAATGTCTAAAATTTGGTTTATGGTGTCTCTATAGCGTGTGACTGTTTGAGGTTCTGCACGGGTTTCTTCTCTCCGGATACCAATTTTCATACTATGCAGTCCACGAGTTAAGAGAATGTTAGGTGTGTCACCTAACCACAGAATGCCTCAAACTGGATCACACACGGCCAAAACTGCCCCTATCAACAGTCGACCGGTCCCATTTTCACTCAAAGAATCTCTCGTAACCCCATATCACATTTCTATGCGATATCTAAGCGTCACGTACGCAGAAGTAGTTTGCAGGTTGTGGATGAATTTCTATAATTCTGAGTTTGGAGAATGGTAGATGTTGCAGCAGTCTCGTCGTCTGGGAATGAGGACAGCTGTGACAGCGTGTGATCCAGTTTGAGGCATTCTGTGTTGAGAAGGAGAGAGCGAATTGGTTCTTATAGAACGAACCAATTAGTAATTGTTACCGCCATTGAAACGACACAAGACGCGAACGCTGGGTATTGTGTAAAGTTGGACCCTGTGCAGTGTAGTTCAATAACACCGGGGCTTTAGGATAACCAGACTCGCCACGTCTGCGAAAGATGTTTCACGATGTCCAGACTGATGTAAAACCCTCCCCCGCCGTCTGGGATGCTGGATGTCCGGGGGGGCCATTGGTGAGTCAAACCCAGTGATTGACAGGGCGCTGGGTCTTTGTTGGCGAATGACCTTGGACTTGCGGCATGCCTGCGTGAATCTGGTGTGGTGGATAAACACGCTAGCCACTTTTTGTGTCAGGCTGGCCCCAGCCTCATCGGCAAACCCCGAGGTGCGTTGCACGTCCGCTTGTTTAAATTGTTTCTGGTTTTGAACGTCAAATTGGCGCGCTAACATTATCAGATTTTTCAAAAAATCTTGTTTTTTTTAAATTGGCTTCTGATTAAAAGAAACATAAAATACAGTGGTTCTTGTAGGCATTGAACTGTATAGCCCACGCATTGGTCGATGAGATTTACACTTGGATTAACTTGAAAAGAGGGGATGGGAGGGGTCACTTAAAATACGAGCAGCGATTAGTGAACAACTATTGAAGTGGCGTTGAACGATGATTTCTTCAATTGGGAGAATTGGCAGACCACTAGAAAACGAGATTATTTTAAAATGCCTACGAAGGGTTAAAAAGTCAGAACATTTAAGGCCGGGGAAAATTACTGGGGAACAATATACAATGAGGGGAATTATACAGGCACGGACAAAGGTTTTTATATGGCTAGAGCTTGAACCAAGTCTCCTGAACCGGCGAACTAGGAAGCAAAGGCGACGGCATTTAACGAAGACGGCATCCACATGATCACTCCATGATAACCGACTGTTAAAACTAACGCCGAGGAATTTCGATTTTGAGCTCGAGACGAAATTATGGAGTGAAAAGATTTCAGGAGTGTCAACATCGACTCTCATATCAAGTGTAGCGGACTCCGTCACTTTTACACTACTACTAATATTGTCAAAAGTAGTATGTGGCTGCTTGTGACGTCTGAGGACTCGGGGAGGGCGTGTGCTTACGATAGAACGTGAGAAGGCTGAATTTAAAAATCTCGCTAAACTTTCACTGTTTATCCTTTTCTGATTTTGTCGCATTGCCAGCTCTCTTTTTTGTCTCAAAACTGTCGGTTGTTGCTATGGTTATTTAATGACGCCTAGTGAATTATTGACCTTGCTTCGCCGGAATTCTTTTAAAAAAGATGAGTTTTTTTAAAGCTCTGGCCGCGTCGTGGCCGATGAGTGTTAGTCACGATTGTGGCGGGGGGAATTGGGATGCTGAAATCCAAAGTCTATTTAGTCGACGCCAGTTTCTTTTAAACATTAAAATCATTTATCGTCCATAAATTGTAAGCTTTCTACTGCAATCGTGATGATTTTCCCTTCAAAATGGTTGTTTAATTTTGAGTGACGGATCGCGTAGTCTTTGAGGGCCTCTTCTGCTGGGACCGCTAGGTTGGACCCATACAGCGTCTAGTGACCTCGAGATGTGTGTCCTTGGAAGGTTGAGGTTTTTTTATTTATCATGTTTGGCCGTCGTCGTCTTGCCAACAAATCAGCTGCTCTGTTTTTTTTTCATTTTCCTTTTGAGTCCTCGCGACCGTCAAACCCCACCTCACCAAAACCGGTCTTGTCAGAACTGACAACTCCAGCTTGGCATTTCACCAGACCCCCCCCCCCAGACACCCCCAGCAAAACAGGGCAGGTTTGTGTCACCCGCTATCTGAATCTTTGTTTTTGGAAGCACAACACAACTCTGCGGCCTGTCATACCAGGCCATCTCATGGTGAATTAAAGGTGACTTTCACATCGTCCTGTGCTGCTCGCTAGAATGGACCTTGTGTGGGGGGGAGTGGGGTTGGTGCATCTCCGCTAATTCCGTTGCTCAAATCGACGATTGTTTCAGGTCTTCCTTCCTGCAAGTCTAGTTCCGCCCTATTGGTGCGGACATGGGCTCGCTAGGGGACGCAGCTATCTGTAGAGATATTCCCGAGGAACTCGTCATGGTCCACACCCATGAAGCTATTTTGTAGTCTTGGAGGAGATTTCGACAAAGTTTGACTTCAATAGAAGGTCTGTTTTTGGGCTACAGCCGACTGTCTTCGTAGTAGGATGAACAGCTTCTTTTTCGTCCATCGACCTTTCTCTCAGCCTTCCTACTGTGCGACCCCTTTCGTACTCCTCCTATGAACTCCTGGGTATCACCCCAATTTCACTTGCCGGGTACATTCTACCGCCTTTCTCAAGCATCCAGAACCCCATTTTTCGAGCTTGTTCCTCTTGCTATCTTAATTTCATTCGATCAGACTTTCCATGGTTATTATTTACCCAGCTTCCTCACGTCAAAACATAAATTCAAATTTGACTGTCGACGATTGGCCCCAGTTCCAAGTCATTTGTGATTGGTTCACGAGAGCAGAAGTGGGGCGAAGGTGAAAGGGATTTCGTGAAATCCTTTTTTTGGATTTTGTCTACTCCAATGCGGCCCACATTTCATTGGCTCGTCCAAGGACCTCCAAGCAGGGGTGGCAAATGATTATTCATTTCCCGCTTTCAAATTAAATTACTATGGGGGTGAAATAGATTTGCGCGAAGTTCGAATTTCCTGAAGACTGTTTGCTGGACATGTCTATCATGCCCATTCTGCCCTTCAATCATTTTCGGGGATTGAGGCAAAAATATTAAATCACTTTTCATTTTGATGCTTTTGTTTAAACTAAGTTGCGCATATACTTATCGCTTTGCTTCTGTCAATAGTGATTGTTACACCACACGCATTGTATTACTTCGCTTCCGACATTAAATTGAATTAAAAATTGAATGTCTCATGAAAGAACGATTTTGAAAATATCTTTGCACAAATAATTGATCCCCAAAAATGATCATCAGTATTGCACAACCAATCATGCTAACAGTTATGAAATCCATTACTTGCCTCAACTGACCAATCACGTATGCCTCCGTAAATGACGTCTATATAAACCCATATCTCGATAAAATGTCACAGTGATTTTAAATCATCAAACAAATGAAGGGACCAGTTTCTTGAAGATTCTTTTTAGGAAGATCGAATGTGCGGGGGGGACTAAGATGTCTTTGAAGTTCAACCTCTTCCTTCACAGTTCCTCCTTCTTCTTCTCCTCCTCTCTCAAATTCTCCTCCTCCTCAATCTGTCGTCTTCGTCTCCTCCTCCTTCTACCTCTTCTTCTTCTTCTTCTTCTCCTTCTCCTTCTTCTACTTCTCTTCTCCTCCTCCTCTTCTTCTTCCTCTTCCTCCTCCTCCTCCTTCTTCTCCTCCTCATGCTTCTTCTCCTTCCACTGGTCACTTTCATCGTTCTCCTGAAACGGCTGCTCTTTCTCCACCCACAGCTTCTTTCCCTCCTTCTACCCCTTCAACTTCTCCTCCTTCTACACCTTCAACTACTCCTCCTCATGCTGTTTCTCCTTCACCCGGTCCCTCTCCTCGTTCTCCTTCAACTGCTCCTCTTCCTCAACCCACTGCTTCTTTCCCTCCTGCTACACCTTCTCCCTCTCATCCTTCTTCTCCTCTTCCACTGCTCTCTCTCCTCGTTCTCCTTCAACCTCTCATTCTCAACCCGCCACACTCCTGTTTCTTCTCTGCCTGCTTCTCGCCTTTCAACTTGTCAACCTCATCAGAGTGCTATTCCTCCCAATTAGCCTTCCCCTCTTTCTCCTACATTTACTGCTACTCCTTCTACCCCTTAAACGATCTCCTTCTCCACCTACTCATCCTTCTCAACCTACTCCTGCTTCTTCTTCGCCCTGAGGAATGGACCATTCCGAGGAACTAGATGCCGTAGAGGCGGGGTTGGAGAGGGTTCGCTCGCACGACGTCCACTATAACCTATACAAACGACCGAGGTAGCCCCACATTCATAGCAAGCAGTCAAGCCGAGTCTCTACACCAACCCGATGTCCTTTTTAGGCGGGCAACGACGACAGCGCGAGCAGCGGTACGGGCCCGACTTCCGTGAAGAACAAACCATCCTCCTCATCCACAGCCTCTTCAATGGGTCTTAGTCCGGTGTCGGGTGCTCCCAAAGTGCCACCCGTCAAGGAGCAACATCTGCCCCCCCCTCCTCCTCCGCCTCCTCCTCCTCCGTCACTTCCTCCCCAATCGGATGCACGGGCTCTATCCGAAGTGACGAAGAGTCTGTCAGAGACGCGACTGCGAAGTGCCAAGCCATCAGTGCTTCAGCGTCCCTGGGCCGACCGACTTCTTGCAGCCGCCGCCAGGGGTCAACACCATGACCTTGACGACAATCCACAGGTTGGCAGTTACATTGACGGCGCGGCAGAACCAATTAAATAGTCCCAAACCTCATTGGACCTCGATCAGTGGTGTCCTTGTTGTTTCCATAGTGTCTCTGTAGTTCAGGGTGTCGACGAACGCGCCTAGGTAGAGGTCATTCGAGGCTGCCTATAGTTCAAACCATCTCGGAAGCACAAAGGGCATTGTTTTTGCATAGTCTCTCGGTTGCTATGATGATAATTATTTTGCATTGTTTCAATTCGAAAAAGAAACTCCAACTCCCAACTTCTGTCACTTCAACGGCAACACAGAGATGCATTGTGTCATCGCCTCTTTCTCGATCGACAGATAAGGCCTTAGAAACCGCGTGCTTCTGCAGAAAGTGGTGCTTCTATTGACAAAGTGCAATAATTGCCATTTCAGGCCATTCTGGAAGATCACTGCTCTCGGATCTGGGCGACATCAGCTGATCGGACGCCGACGAGCAGTGGAAGTGGTGGCGACCTCCCAGCCTCCCGCCGACCCCCTCGTTGTCACGGGAAAGAGGCGGATGACGAAGCAGAGGAAGCTGAGGAGGACTTTCGGTTCCATTTGCATCAGCAGGTCGTCGTCGCCGTCCAAGATGTCCTCCAATTGGCTGAATCCAATCCACCGCGGTACGAGTGCGCGCGCGCGCAAAACACGACGCCGCGATTTCTTTTTTTTCCAATCACACCGCCAATTTGGCTGCCCATGCGAAAGTTGCATCAACTTTCTGTGTGAATCGGTGTGTGTGTGTGTGTTGGAGGACGCTGTTGCAAACCGTTGTTCCCGCTTCTTCTTTGTCGTCGTTCCGAGAAATGTTTTCTCGATAGTGCGACAAAACTGGATCCCCAAACATGGTATTTTCACCCAAAATACCAACGACAGTCAGTTTTGCCTGACGACCCGATGATGAACGTTCGTCGTTGGTATTGTAGGGTGACTCATGGCGCATAGATCCAGATTCCTCGTCTACCTCGAGGAAGTTTGGATGCCATGTCGGCCAAAGATAACCCTATCCTCAAGGTCATTTCAATGTCTAAAATGTCTGTGTTCTCTCTTTAAGCTGTTCCTCTGTAACCGACGCCTCGCAATTCACATCTCAACAGCGTTCCAACACCACACAAACCCAGCCTCCTCCTCCTCCACCAGCCCCCTCCTCCTCCCAGCCTATCGGGCAAGCGAGGACAACGCCAGCTGACGGCCTCGTGGTTGGCTACTACCTCTGCGATGACCCCGTACCCTATCGCAGCCAGTGGCCATCCCAAGTGATCACTCTGGGCCAGTTCAAGCAGCTGGTGCCAAAGAAGGGTGCCTTCAGGTGGGTCGTCTCGATGTCTACTGAAATTAACTAACAGTAGCACCTTCGTTTTCGCAATTCTATAATGGTTGATGTAGAATTTTCGGTATCGTCAAACTAACAACCGGTTTGTCATGACGTGTGGCCGATTGCATCCACAGGAGGATCGACAAGTGTTCTCTCAATGTTGGCTACTCTGAATTTCGCCATCTACTGAATGCCAAATTCAGTAGTAGGTTTATGGGGGGTAGGGTAATCAATAATAATAATGAAAATGACGGTATTCGCTTTATTAAGGTCACGAAGACCAAAACTTTCAAGGGGAATTTACAAGAAATCCAAATTGAACCCTCGAAGTATATAGAGTTTGACAAACGCGTAATTGCGTCCATTGAAAGGCCTGTTCCATTCGACTTGCGTTTGCTTATCTGCTAACCAGAGATTCAGTTCTATCGATGCAATCTATCTTGACACAATTGGCGAATTTCGTGCAATTGAAGAAGGATAATAATTCATATTTTGCAAATGGTCCAATCCTCACGGTCACGTGTTGGCGAATAGGCTTCGGTGGAGGGTGGGTGGGTTGGTTGGGAAGTATGACAGTCGGAAACTGTCTGACAGACAAAGAAAGACGAAGCTGATGTTGATGACGTTGATAGGCGGAAGCTGTCAGAATCCCGACACACCGCTGACACGGACGAGCCCGTGGAGAGCGTCATTCTCTGCTTCCTCTCAGTTCAGAATTTGTGTGGGCAACTTTAATGCTCTATTTTGGACTTTTCTCCTCATCGAAGTTTGAGATTGCGAGTTGCTCCGTTCTTTGGCGCGATCTATGCAGGTTGCGGTCGTGATCCTGAGAAATCCCACATTTGGTTCGCTGAAATCTCGTCAGCGACAGAATCTGCGAAATGCGAGGACGACACGAAGGGAAGATGTTTGCTGCACACGATAAGGTCCTCTTCCTGTTCGGCCGAAATTGCCGGGCGGGCGATTTTAATTCCTCTTCTTCTCCCGATGCCCCCGAAACCTCCCCTCTCGTATTCTCCACTGCCACCACCACCACCAAAATCACCTCCTCCTCCTCCTCCTCCTCCTCCCCCTCCTTCTCTTCAGCAGTAATTTCGTCGATTCGCTTTTTCGGCGAAATGACATTAAATGGCGGTGATAATGGCGGCCCATTTGACAACTGCCGACGACGGAAACGCCGCCTCCGCTGAACGCTGCGTCCACTACATTCGCACCCCACACCGTCTGGGTTTGGAATCACATGATGCAGAATCGCAGTGTGTCGGCTGGATGCCTGGTAGGGGGCGTCCTGGTCTGTCTTCGGTTTCTTTGCCAAATGGGCATGGGTCTTCTTGCCGAACCTGCGCCCATTGGTTTAAAACTCATCACCGCCGTCTCCACTGTTAGATTCTTCTTCAAGACGACTTCGGACGAATTCGACTCGGCGGGCGTTGTCCACCAGGAAATCTCCAACGACAACGCCGTCCTTCCACTCTGGGAGGGCAAAGTTGTGGCCAAAGTCGAGCGCGTCGAACAGTAGCAAGAGCCAATGAGCGCCTTTTGCCTACTCTTCAATCTTGTCCAATCACCGCTGGCCTCTCGCTTCCTACCAAACCGGCGCTTATCGACGCCTCCAGGCGCCGCCAACTTTGCTTCAGGGTCTACAGGGTATTTACTGGGAGATTCGCACATCTTCCTTGACCAATTGGCGCCAGTCATCCATCCACCTATCCCCTGTGCCTTATTGGTGGAATCAGTGTCCCCCATCCTCCTACACACCACTCCCCACCCCCCCTCACCCGAGCACCCTCAACCTACCCAGACTCCCACATATCGAAAAGAATCCCTTGTAAACTGTTAAAGTCTGCTTGTGAGAGCTGGACACAGCAGAAAATGGAATTGTTTTCTTTTTCTAGATTCTGCGTTCTTTTAACGACCGTTGGAATTTAGAGAATTTCGATTTACTATCCAGCATCTGCCCGATCAGCGTCACACTTGAATGTAACACCCATTGAGATGTGGGACAGGGTGCAAGCAATGTTCCCAAATCGACAAACTTTGGGGCATTCGACGAAAAGCTGTGGGCAACATTCGATCCCTAAAAAATAGTGAGGCTTTAGAAACGAAAGATGAGTTTGCGTTGATTCATTTAAGGAGCAAGAAATGTCTTCATGCTATTGGGTTCTAGAAAAGCATAGTAATCTGTGCCAGTATTTACAGCAAATGTCATCGATATCTAACCCCTTTCCGCGATAATTAACCAAAACCAAGGATCTTTTAAGAATTAATTCAATAAAATTTCGTCGAAAAACGCCACATAGGAAGAAAAGTTAGAGAATTTGTAAAATAAGAAAAAGGTTGTTAACCGCCGGTCCCGAAATTGATCATGGAATAAATCGCGTAGAAAGCATTGCAGTTTAGCTTATTTGGTGGATATTTGAGGCTGGAAGTAAAATGTTGGTGATTTCGGCCAATCGGGTAACGGTAGAGTCCAAGCACCTTGTCATCATAATCATCTTTGAGGCTTGTGTTATTACCATGTGACTCTGGGTTGCTCTGACTTGTCCAGGGTGGCTGCGTTTGTTGACTAGTTCAGGGAATGACTGGACCCCAGCAACCTCAGTAGCTTGAAATGGTTGGCTAGACGTTAGCAGAAGACGAGTTTGGAAATGAGTGCAATTGGTATCGACACACCAGAACTAAAACCTCTGTAAGCGCACGTTATCCCACATACACGCCTGGATTGGTCTTCGTGTTTGTCCGGTGAGTTTGGGAATCTTGGCAGGATGATGCGGTTTTGATGTCCGCAGAACTCCAAACTCGCCATCTCAGGTTTTTCAAAAATATTCTTCAGAGTTCCGACCTGCGAATGAGATGTAGGACGTAATAGAAAGATTGGCGGATCCTACAATCGAGGCGAATCGTCATCATACCTCAATCCAATGTCCTTTAATCGTCTGTTCGCAAGTCTTATCTAAACGGTTTACGCCAGCAACAACAAGAACAACAAAAACAGTAAAATAAAACCCTTAAGGCCGGCCATCCCGAAATCCTTTTTTGTTCCTTTGTGTGTGTGTGTGTGTGTGTGTGTGTGTGTGTGTGCGCAAAGAAATTGGTCGGCAACGAGCGGTGTTGGCGGCTCTGTTTTCTTCGACGGACCGAAAAAGGTTTCGTCGTCGTCGTCGTAACCGCCGCTGCCGCTACTTCGAATGATTGTGGACGGAGTGCTGGTTACAATCACCTTGAACGCATCACTGGCCAATGATTGCCAAGAAACGCCTTATCTGCACTTCCTTTCACTTGTTGGTTGGTTACGAATGTATCCCCTCAGACCGTCAAACTCCTAGGTGCTTGTGATAGTATTGTATATAGGGTAGAATAAACCCTGAATGGATAATAGACGAATAGTCTGTAATACCGGTGTAACTCTTAAAGCCAACCGAGACCCTTGACGAATAGAACACGTGCAGCAACGATAATTCGTATTCAAAAGTGTAACGTACGATATACGTTAATATAGTAAAACACAATTAATAATAAGAGTTAGCAATCACCACATCCACCTGGGTGCAGCAGCTTCGATGGCATGCGGTAGTTGACCGGAGATTTCAAACCCAAACGCTCCGAGCGCCGAGATAGAGCTTGCGAGCTTTGGTCTGGAATGGATGGAGTCGTATAAGCCGGATCAGGTGGATCAGAAGAATTGTAATGAATAACAGTCACGGCTGGTTCCGAAGGATGGGAATCCATAACGGGCATAGATGGTTCATCGAATCGGATTTGATCGACATGCCGACGATGACTTGATAAATCAGTGACATCAAGGATAGTAACCATACTATTTCCACTTCTTCCAAGAATAAGACCTCGAGACGGTCGAAAATCATTCCCTTTGAAAAAGGTAATGGCTCCCATAATTGAGCGTAATAGACTGCAATTCGACGGGGACTGCATTTCCACCAAAGAATTCAGTCTGTTTTTGTCTGGGTAAAAACCAGACTTATCAACAGTAAACCAGAGGCAATCAAAGCTTTGGACGGCAAATTTGCATTTCGACGGATTAACCGCCACATTGTACTCGACAAAGAGTCTGAATAGCTGGAGGAGTCTCTCGTCATGATCATGCCTGCTGACACAATTGTCATCTTGATAAACTTCATTACCATTAAGGCCATCCAATATGCCATTAATGCAATCCTGGAAAATAGCCGGGGCGACATTCAGCCCAGAAGGTAGAAAGTTGTACCTGAATAACCCAAAGGGTGTATTAATAACTGTCAGCAAACTGGATTCGTCATCCAGTTGACTCTGTAAGTAGGCATCTTTTGTATCAATTTTGGCGAAGACACTCGACCCGTTATAATCACCACATATCATGGGTGTACAACCGTCGGATTGTATTGGTGTCACAATGGGAGTGGTCCATTGTGAACAGCTCACTGGAGTCAGTATATTACGCTCCATCAATTTGACTTTGGGAATTATCAGTCCACCAGTCACTCTGGTGCACTTTTTGACCAGATCTTTGAACTCGGAATCAACTGCCGGTGATGAATTGAAATTCAGTTGAAACTTGAACTGCTTCATGACGGTCAAACCAATAATAGCTGGACCCGTCGCCGACACCAAGAATTTGCATAGGAATTTGGTGCCGTCTCGTATAATATTAATCATACAGAAGCCAAGGATTTTCAGTGAATGACCAGTGATACCAATAATCAACTGGTCGGTCTTCTGTATACGAGGACAAGGACAGAACTTCTTTAATGCATGCATAGGAATGAGTGATTCCACACTCCCAGTATCAACAATAAAGGACATCTTTTTGCCATGCGAATTCGTAAGTTCCTTGGAAATATGGCTACCACTCTGACTGCAAGAACTCATCAGAGCCATATCGGATATATTGTCGTCTGAATCGTTAGTAATCGCACAAACCTTGGATTTGCAGACCGACTTGATGTGGCCTATTTTGCCACAATTATAGCATTTCGCATCACGGAATTTACATTGCTGCCGTGAATGCAATTTGCCACACGAATGACAAGTATGCAATGAATTATCAGTTTTCGTTTTGCGATTTTTGAATATCGGCGTGTTTGGTCTCCTTGGGATATTTATGGAGTGAAACACTGGATCTGGAATATGAGAAATATTGATAATATTCGAGACATCTTCGAATTGCATGCATATAGCACGAGCACTTTGGAATGTAGGATTTTTAAGCAATAGTAATTGTCTTTGGAGATTTGTATCATTGATGCCTGCAATTAAACGGTCGCGCAATTGCGTGTCTAACTGAGCTTCAAAGTTGCATTTTGCTGCCTGGGTCTGAAGTAGAAGTATGAAATCTCGAATTTTTTGGTCGGATTTTCGCATAATAGTATGGAATATGCTCCGTTCAGCAGCCTCAAAAGCTATAGGCTGAACATGCTGAATAATAGCTTCCTGGATCTTGGCAAGTGGCATTTTAATAGGAATATCCGGATAAACCAAGTTTTTCACCAGAGCATAAGCATCTTTTCCAATTGCATTCAGAAAATAAGCAGCTTTCTTATCTTCAGCGAGATTATCTTGGGTAAAAGCCCAAATTTCGAAACGCTCAATATAGTCTGATACTTCTCTTGAAGTTGCATTAACTGATAAGAATTCCAGGTTCATTTTTGACATTGTTGCGACGCCAAATGTGATAGTATTGTATATAGGGTAGAATAAACCCTGAATGGATAATAGACGAATAGTCTGTAATACCGGTGTAACTCTTAAAGCCAACCGAGACCCTTGACGAATAGAACACGTGCAGCAACGATAATTCGTATTCAAAAGTGTAACGTACGATATACGTTAATATAGTAAAACACAATTAATAATAAGAGTTAGCAATCACCACAGTGCTCCTCACCAATTATAAAAACGCGTCTGGCAACGGATAATAACCACTCTAAGCTAGTTGGTCGACAAAACCATGTCTACGTTTTGTCTAATTTTGGATACGAGCGATTAATCACAGGCGACAATGCCCATGATTAGACAATTCTCAGTGGAAGTCGCTTACCCGCACGCACATTCTGATATGGTTGGTATCAAACCAGCTGGCCAATGCGGTGTTTACTTTTGATTGGTCAGAAATCAAACCGTGGGAATAAAACACGAAAACTACCGACAGGTGAACATCGGTCGGTTGAAAAATCGATACATCGTGACAAAAGGCTACATTTTATACAAGTTTGAACATGCTATACAAAAGGTACTTTTTATCGATTTCGGTGGGCACAGAATATGGAGGAATTTAATAATAATTAATTTCTATCGAAAACACTACTTTTTATCGACTTTAGTTGGTACACGAGACAATATAGAGACCGAAGAATGTTTCTTGAATTCTCTCTGTGTCGCATGTCGCGCTGTACAGAAAAGATCGTTGCGTTACCGATGAGAAAAATGCCGGTTTTTGGTGTCCAGATTCCATCGACGGAGATTGCATCAACAACTGACTGACCAGTCGTCATCGTCGCCGTATTGGTCGAGGCTAATCTTTGCAAAGTATTTTCGGCTTCGAAACTTCTGCAGCAGTGTCGAGCAAAGTCAAGGTCGTTGGACGAGTCTGACATGAATCGCTGACCTGCAATGGCGCAATTTCAATTTGCCTAAATAGTGTAAAATATCACCAAAATAGAAAAGAAAATAAAGGTGTTGAGGCCCCACGCGTTCCGTTTGACAAAACCGCTTCACCTTCACGGGGGTTGTGGGTTTTGTGGGGGACAGTTTCCGCCGTTGACGCGTTACGCTCTGCATTATTCATGGTCAGCCTCTTTTGGTTGAAAACGGCGTAAAGGAAAAAGATTTCGCAAGGAAAGTCGCACTTTTCTGGCTGTCAAACCAGACAACCAGGCAATCTTGCAACTGTCGACCCACATGTCGATCAGCGCGAAATAGAAATCGATTTCACCGTGAATTCTCTGACTACTTGTTTGGACGACAATTCTTCACAGGAATTCCGGACAGACTCTTCTAGTGGAAAAAGTGAACCTGGGTAGACTGTAAGCGGCGTTAATAATTATAATCAATAAGTCTTTCCGGTCAACCGCCATGCATGTCTGTCTTGGTCTCCAAATGGATCACACCGTTCCGATCAACACAGAAATCGATTGCTTGCTTTTAAATTTTAAGTGCAGAAAACATCTAGGTTGCTACAAAGCGACGTCTAAAATAATAATCTTTCCAGATCAAAATAGGTAAGACCGAAATGTCAGGACGTCTACTTATAATACTATTGAGTAGTGCTTTATTTTAGTGAGTTGTAGATTCGTAATTTTGTAATTTATCGTTCTTATTTACTTCTGTTACATCTTCCCATTTATTCTAAGGTTTATCGCTTGTTTAAATAAACCATTCTCCCTCTAATATTATGTCGCAAACCTGAACCGATTCGCCTGTCAGTATATGATTACGAAGCACCGACTTTAATTAGTTACCGATTATAACTAATAAATTTGATTTGGAATATTACTATATAAGAACTGTAAAGAATGTAATCCCCCTTTCTATATTGTTATATTTTAGGAACCGTTTGCAACCACGCGTGCTCTTGTTTCTTCTGGTAAAGAAAGTCTACAGGAGCATTTGATTGGTTAATTCATTCCATCAGCCATGCACTGGAGATCATTCTATTTTCTTCTCTTGTGGCGTTTTTCGATTAAATGTCATTAAATTAATTCTTGAAAGATCCTTGGTCTTGGTTACTTATCGCCGAAGGGGGTTAGATATCGATGAAATTTGCCGTAAATACTGGCACAGATTACTGTGCTTTTAATTGGTTTCACCAGAGCTTGAAGGCAGGCGTCGATAAGCGCCGGTTTAGTGGGAAGCGGGAGGCCAGCGGTGATTGGACAAGATTGAAGAGTAGACAAGAGGCGCTCATTGGCTCTTGCTACTGTTCGACGCGCTCGACTTTGGCCACAACTTTGCCCTCCCAGAGTGGAAGGACGGTAGTGGACGCAGCGTTCAGCGGAGGCGGCGTTTCCGTCGTCGGCAGTTGTCAAATGGGCCGCCATTATCACCGCCATTTAATGTCATTTCGCCGAAAAAGCGAATCGACGAAATTACCGCTTAAGAGAAGGAGGGGGAGGAGGAGGAGGAGATGATTTTGGTGGTGGTGGTGGTAGTAGGAGAATACGAGAGGGGGAGGTTTCAGGGGGCATCGGGAGAAGAAGGGGAATTAAAATCGTCCGCCCGGCAATTTCGGCCTAACAGGAAGAGGACCTTATCGTTTGCAGCAAACATCTTCCCTTCGTGTCGTCGGCGACAAGATTTCAGAGACCCCATCGTGGGATTTCTCAGGATCACGATGTGTGGGAATCTGGTTAACTTCATTAACTTCGCTTCTAAGGCTCCAGCTTCTTTCTCACGGTTAACAAAACAATCGCTCAGTCTTCAAGTAAACTGTCCAGTCCCAATTAAATCGAAAACACCAAAAGGTACACCGTTTGCACTGCTTAGCTTTGTTTATCAGCTACTACTAACAATCATATGTAAGTATGCTATATTTGTTATTTTTGTGGTATTTGCTATTTTGTTCACATGCTAGAGCTTCTTGAGCATGGCTTCAAGGATTTTGCCGACGAAGGGGGCTCTAAGGTTCGCCATTCGCAGAACTTCTTCGTGGTTTGAAACCAATTCACTGTCGGTGTCAAACATGGCGGGATCCGTAATGAGAGAGATGGCGAAGATTGTCATGTCCAGATGCTTTGCAACGATTGCCTCCGGTGTAGTGCTCATACCTAAACAGAACTACTATACGTCAATGAGTAGACATGATATTATGGGTAATTTATGTGCCGTATATGGCCTTATGAATTAGCATGAAATAGAGCATTTGACAATGTTATTCGAGGGTGTGGTTGACGCTCGTATAAAAAACCTGATTACTCAAACAGAATAAGTAGTGTTTATGTTTTAGGAGCGTACCCTCGACATCGCATCCAAGTTGACGCAACATCACAGTTGTGGCCGGCGTCTCGTATACGGGACCTGCGGCGTGGAAATAGACACCCTCCCTAAGGTACTCTTGGTATCCCAGATCGGTCGCACACTTCTTCGCCAAAGCTCTCAAATTTTTGTCGTAAGTGTTCGTCATGGCCGGAAAACGAGTTCCAAACCTGTACACGAAATACAGGTCAGTCTGTTGCCACGGCAGCACTTTCATTGGGCCGATTTAAACAAAAATTGCGTTACCTCTCGTCGTTTCGGCCAGTCAGGGGGTTGAGTCCAACGATTGAGGAGAAATCGACGTGATCTTTGATTATGACCATATCACCAGGCACGTAGTCGGGATTTACACACCCCGCGGCGTTCGTTATGAAGAGTTTTCGGGCACCCAACATATGCATCACTCGTATTGGCAGAGCAACCTTGGCCAATGAGAAGAAATTTCCAATATTATTATTTTTTGCATGTGGAAAACAAGAATCTTTACACTATTCCGGAACTAAATTATAAAATTGCTTTAAATCAGTCATTGATACCCCTAATACAACCAATAAACATTAAGCTCAATTTTGAATGGCTGCCTGCTAATTGGGACATTTTACCTAAACTATTATTGCTATAAAACTATTTGGCAAGGAAAAATAATGTCGAATTTTCATATCCATAACGATCATTCGTTTCCGAAATCAATTATTTAAATTCCACCATCGGTCTCTTATTTAACCTGCGACAATCAATTTTCAGCGCGACGTTTAAACATTTAAATTAATCCACTGTCGCCTATTGGATAACCAATAAACCTTTCCCTCCATTTTGATTGGCTTCCGCGCAACGTACCTGTTGGTGTGTGTATCCCTCGTAGGGATGGAGCCTCCCCTGCATAACGACGACGGATTTTCCACCTAGTTGGCCGAAGACAAGGTGACCTTCATGACCGAGGACTGTGCACACCGGGAACCCCGGAATCTCGGTGTAGGGCAGCGATTGGCTGTCCCCAACCAGAGCCACGATGGCCTTGCCAAGTCCCGATCCGCAGATGATGCCAACTTCGGGGATGAGGTTGACCTTCGTACGGATGAAAGCGCAGACGTCGGAAACCGTCTCAAAGTCGGCCATGAGGTTGTCAGAAAGGGTGTCGCCAACGTCATTGACTAGTTTATATAGGCCAGCTCTTTGGTTTACTATGAACTGTCGGAGATTTCATAACGGTCATAGTAAACACCGCTTGATTAACGAGGCAATTAAAGGGCCGTGCCCATTTCGACCCTCGAGCATTCAAGTCAACACCGTTGAAGTCGAAATATTTGGCTACAGGAAGCATTTTTTGGGCGCCCGTTATGGACAAGGCCTTTCAATGGCCGCCATCACGCATTTGACAAACTTTGTACACTTCGAGGTTTTAATTTGCCTTTCTTGCAAATTTACCTCGTTGTTGTGAAGAATTAATAAAGGGTAATTAATTAAAATACAATTTTTTGAGGAATACAAACGTTTCCCAACACGTTAAATAAAACAAGCCACTATTTTGCTACTTATAACAACAACAGTAATATTTACGGCTTTATTGGGACTACATGGAACGTTCGCCAACACCTGAGCGCGTCACTCACACGCAACTTATGCGCAAGTGCGTGCCAAATATCGATCGATTACAACAGCTGATTTGTACAAAATCAAATTTGTGTGCCGTTTATTGATTAAATTGTCTGCTTCTTTGGCTCGGCTAGCACCTATCAGACAGTCCAGTAACCCAGATTTAAAGCCATTGTTTAAACAACAGTAACCGGCAAGGTTGCATTTAAAGGTATTTAACGGTATATTTAAAAGTATAATTCCCCTCATTGTATATTGTTCTCGAATAATTTTCCCCGGCCTTAAATGTTCTGACTTTTCAACCCTTCATAGACTTTTTTAAAATAATCTCGTTTTCTAGTGGTCTGCCTATTCTCTCTATTCAAGAAATCATCGTTCAACGCCACTTCAATAATTGTTCACTAATCGCTGCTCGTATTTTAAGTGACCCCTCACATCCACTCTATCTAAGTTTATCTGAATGTAACTCTCTTCGACCAATGCGTAGACTATACCGTTCAATACCAACAAGAACAGCGGCATATCGCAATTCGGTCATTCCCTATTTGTCCCGATTTTTATTATCACCAGAGCAGGTGAAACAGGAACTAAAAGACAATTTTCACATCAAATTTGAAGCTTCAAATCTGAAATATAATATTTGGTATACCCGTGGATTCTGTTTAAAACATGTTTTATAAATCCTACAAAAAAATTATTTGTTGGAAACCTTGTTGTTTCAGAGCAGTTCGCGTATTCTTCTGGAGTTCAGGACGGTGGATTTAACAATGTCATTAAACACTAAAATTTACGCTGCATATAACGCTACTACTCATAAATGATACTTTAACTAAAAGGAATAAAAACTACGAATGGTGTAATTACAACAACGATTATCACTGTTACCACTATCACTCCCGCCACTGACGCTGCTACTACCACTGCTGATGCGACTACTACAACCACTACTATCACTGCTTCTTCTAAACGAAAACCGCTACTACTACTACTACTACTTATACTTCTACTAATACTGCTACATCTACCACTACTACTATCACTGCTAATCCCACTACTTCTTCTAAACGGTCACCGCTACTACTAATACTACTACTACTACTACTACTACTACTTCTACTACTACTTCTTCTAAACGATCACCGCTACTACTACCAATACTACTAATACGTCTACTGCTACTTCTACTGCTACTTCTACCACTACTACTATCACTGCTTCTCACACTACTTCTTCTAAACGATCACCGCTACTACTACTACTACTACTACTACTACTACTACTACTAATACTTCTACTACTACTACTACTACTACTACTAATACTTCTACTACTACTTCTTCTAAACGATCACCGCTACTACTACCAATACTACTAATACGTCTACTGCTACTTCTACTGCTACTTCTACCACTACTACTATCACTGCTAATCCCACTACTTCTTCTAAACGGTCACCGCTACTACTAATACTACTACTACTACTACTTCTTCTAAACGATCACCGCTACTACTACCAATACTACTAATACGTCTACTGCTACTTCTACTGCTACTTCTACTACTACTACTACTACTACTATCACTGCTAATCCCACTACTTCTTCTAAACGGTCACCGCTACTACTAATACTACTACTACTACTTCTTCTTAACGATCACCGCTACTACTACCAATACTACTAATACGTCTACTGCTACTTCTACTGCTACTTCTACTGCTACTTCTACCACTACTACTATCACTGCTTCTCACACTACTTCTTCTAAACGATCACCGCTACTACTACTACTACTACTACTACTACTAATACTGCTACTTCTACCACTACTACTATCACTGCTAATCCCACTACTTCTTCTAAACGGTCACCGCTACTGCTACTGCTACTAATAATAATACTGCTACTACGACTACCCCAGTCGCTGGCGTTATTCCCGTGTAGCCTATGGACAAAGGATCTCCTCTTCCGGTCTTTAATTCTTCCTATAACTGTCTACGATTTAGAAACGCAGTCGCTACACCTACTACTGGTTCACCCACTAACAGCAGATGACCGCAAAAAAACAAACACTGTATCTGCTCTTTTAACTACTACCACCACTTCCACTTCCCCTACTGCACGACTAAAACGCGGAGCTCCGTGATTACCAGCAATGGGAGCGATTTGGTGGGTTGTTAAGCGGCCACGTGGGCATAAAAGCATATAAGGATGACGCGCCTACTTATGCACGTACACCTACGCGCGCGTGCGTAGGTGCACATATTAGGCGTGCGCGAGTGCGTTGCGCGCACTTGCCCAAAATCGATTGGTCGCTTCTGCCTTTCCACGGGGCGTGGGCTAGCCAATGGGCGCCCAGTTTTGCCCATTTCCCGGTTTAGAGTGTATAAATTGTAGGGTGTTGCCCCTAAAGTCTTGGGATGGCAGCGGGTGCTTCTCCGCTGGGAGGGGACGCCGCTGCCCATCTTCCATCCCCATTTTCAATTATTGGGGATGCTTCTTCGGTGGCGAAACACCGTGCAATAATGGGCCTCTCCATCCTACGCTGGACGCCCTGTAACATAAAGGCTCTATGGACTCGAATTCAATACTCTCGGCTTTACGCGTCGCGATCTCAAATTCTTCGCAATTGAGGAATGTACAAATGCATGTGTAACGTGAATACAACTCTCTTTGTTTTAATAAATTTGGTGATTTTGCTATCGTTCGGAAGTGTTTTGGGGGTGGGTGGGACGTGGGCTAATTTGGCATCACTGGTTCATGCGTTCGATTACGCGTCGAAAGTAACGTGGCTTTCAAATTCGAGTTTATTATTCACATCGATTGTTCTTCTTATGCCTCAGTTGATCATAGGAAACGCCCACAATTCGTTAAATTTACTAAATGAATCGAAACGAGAGACATTCTCAGTCAATCGTGTATTATTCATGAATTATAGACCCTCCGCTAAACAAATCAATAAATAGATAATTATTTACCATTTCAAATTGGTATTTCATTTGAATTCGAAAGCGAAACTTAAACGTGAAAGATTCAGTATATGTTCTCATAATTCCACTTTCCGTACGCATGTACACTTTAAACTTGATGAAATCCATCAATTCCAACAACTGTCCAATCACATGGGCCTCCGTGAATGACGTATATACAAGCTCAAAGTCCGGTTAAACGCCACGATTATTAAACACCATCAAACACTTTCTCCGCCGAAACTTGTCATGGACAACATCGAATAGGGTTTAAAACTAGTTTTGATCTGCTATTCAAGGCCAAACAGGCGGTCTATTGTGGCCTCTTTTATTTAATTTCACTTCTGAGAGTTCTCCTCTTTCTTTCAACCATCTCCGTATTTCGGGAAAACTCGACTTGTGATTACTCATCGACCATGTTTATGTGGAAGATACTCACTCTGCCATGATTCTGCGGACGTGTGGGTAAAGCCCGCGAAGCCGGTGACTCATGTACCTCGCCCCCGTCATCTTTGTCGGAGACGGCCGGAATTTGAAGATGGAGAGGCTTCACCGGGTCCCGACAATGCGGAAGCCGATGCGCTATCGGAATGTGTGTGTGATCGATTTCTGTGTCGTTGATTTCACAAACTCGTAGTCGCTTTTACCTCATAGTTTTGTCTTTAAATTTCGAGTTTGTTTGTCAACTTATGAATTCTAAATCATAATCACTTATCGAATGGCTTTAACTGCGTCTAAAAGCTTTCGAATTTAGTTCACTTGTACCACGTGTCACCATCTCGCCAATATCAATACGATATCCTTGCACAAAATTCGCCATGTGGTAATTTTGACGATTATAATGGCCAAAGATATCCACGATTTTGCGAAATGTGGTGTACACAGATCCACCATTTTCGAAGTGAATATTTATTATTTTTATGTGGTATGAGAGCGAAATCTAAAACATTTAAATCTAAACTTAAACCTTCTACTTAATACTTACCCGAAGAGCCGCCTTCAAATGTTGGTGCTGAAGATGAGGTGCCATTATTTAATTGGTAGACTGGAAGCTTCCTTTTCGGGATTAAATATAGTCGACCACCAACGTTTGTGTGGTTCCGGGAAAATAATGATTAAACAGATATGGCAACCCTTCTACGGTGAAATTTGAAATTTACCTCAGATGTTAACCATTCCAGTGGATATAACTCGCTAACTGAGACAATCTCAGTTTTGTTGGTAGAATCGAAGTGCGATTTGATTGGAAATCCAATTTTATAATCAGTTACGATCTGACCTCAGAGTTCAGGGGGTGTCTGGGTTGGGGAGGGGGCGTTTTTCCAATTATGGGTGGTACCCCACGACCCCAGAATCTCTTGGGGTCAGGTTTAGTGCGAAGCTGGGATGAGTGAACCGTGTGTTGAAAACGTAATTTTTTCGTGTTTCGAACATTTGCGTTGGATGTTTTAATGGGTTTATTTTTAAAATCTCATTAACTTCCAAAAAAATAAAATTCTTGATTATATTTAAACGCGATGTTATAAATATAATTAGTTACCATTTATTATCATTTATTGAGACTTATTTTAATATCTACTCTTTGAAATCCGATTCCAAATAGTCGGCCTCTCTCGTGGGTGTTATCTTCAGCAACACGTAGTCATCGTCGCCGTTTCAGGACACCTGCGTTACCCCAAACAGCCCATGTAATTCCCTTTATTGCATACCGTTCCCAGTGGCCTCAAATTATCTGACTTTAATCCTCCGATTCAAACCGCATTAGGGCTAGCATTCAAACTGCGATGTGCCGGAGATACAGGTAATCGTAATGTATCGAAGTACAAAAAGGATATTATGCAGCAAGAGAGAGAGCCATTAATGATGTTATATCATATTATTATCACCCATGACTTCGAGGCTTCCCTTTTCAATATGCTGCCACTATCCTAAACTATGATGTTCGCCAATATCCATAGACAGACGCTGATCAAGCAACCACTGGGAAAAGTCCGGTTGTGTTATTCAAGGGGCGCAAACTCGTTCCAATGCCCTGGATCGGGAGAGGTCACCTTTATCAAAGGGAATGATATTCGACCGCCTCGCGGTCTTATTCTTGGAAGAAGTGGAAATCGTATGGTTACTATCCTCGATGTTACTGATTCCCATCCAAAGCTCGCAAGCTCTACCTCGGTGCTCGGAGCGTCTGGGTTTGAAATCGCCGCTCGACTACCGCATGCCATCGAAGCTGCTGCACCCAGGTGGATGTGGTGGTTGCTAACTTTAACCATTAATTGTGTTTTACTATGCTGACTATTGTACCGTACTTTTAAGAATATTCTTTACTACGTGGCTGCACGTGTTCTCATTCTGTAAAGGTCTCGGTTGGCTATTAGGCGATACCGATATTACCGACAATTCGTCTATTCTATATTCAGGGTAAATTCAACGCTCCATACAATACTACTACATATACGTTCCCAGTGGCCTAGAATTATATGACTTTAATCCTCCGATTCAAACCGCATTAGGGCTAGCATTCAAATTGCGATGTGCCGGAGATACAGGTCACTCGTACAAGCAATTGTAATGTATTCAAGTACAAAAAGGACATCATACAGCAAGAGGGAGAGCCATTAATGATGTTCTATCATATTATTATCACCCATGACTTCGAGGCTTCCTTTTTCAATATGCTGCCACTATCCTAAACTATGATGTTCGCCAATATCCATAGACAGACGTTTTTCGCTACGTTTGTGTCCGAAGTTGAGATCTCCGTCCAAACCGCCTCTCCCTTCAGGATAGGCTTACAGAGACCCACAAGCCCATAGCGCTGCTGAAGGCTGCAACTTTTAGCCTAAAGAAACCGTCGACGACCTTGGCAGTATGCTTGAAAACCGTTTCGGTGACGCGGATTACCCAACACCCACTGTGGATGATTTTTACGCGAGGCTACAGAAAACTGAGGAGACGGAGCACCGCAAAAATGGGTTTCACTGCGGAACGGCTCGGAGCGGTGTTTTAGACAAGCTCGTCGACGATTGATCCATTCGGACTATCGAATGTTATAAGAAGGCCTTTTGATGTGGATTAGTCATTTCAACCTCTCATTGACTCTGTTTTCCGAGGTTTGGGTCGACTTTTTGGAGCCGAAGGCTACACAATGACCGTAAGCGGCCAACAAGAGCTGTTTGGTGATTTTTAGAATTCGTTTTATGTTCCTTGGGTGTCTCCGATAAGGCACGACAGCATACCACACAGCTCCTCGAGAAATTGTTTCGCATGACTTAATGAAGCGACCCTTCAGGTTTGCGAAAGCAGAGATGATTGAATGGGAAAACGGCCAATGACTTTGTTAAGAAATAGCACATGTCTGTATTAGTTCTTCTGGCTCTTACGGTACCCTTCTCAATTAATTTACCCCCGACCTTCCATCAATGATCTACAGCAATTTGGCGTAATGATCCTGCATTTCAGTTGTCCCCTATAAGCGGGACCGTTTTGGTTTGTCAAGAAAACAGTTATTGAGTTAATTCCATTAATCAATGCCAGTAACGTGTAGACAACCACGTCGGGGTAGAGGTCACTAGGTCGCTTGTCTCACCCTTTCTGTCAACCTTCTGTCGTGTTACGATCTAATCGATTAAATGAAGCCTTACTAACATTGCCTGATTGGCCGACTGGCCGTACTGCCTCCAACCCCTGTATAAATACAATATCGTGCTTGTTAAGAAACGAGGCTGTTCAGGTAAACTCTCTAGAACTCCTCGGACGTATTTTATCTCTTTAATGTCTTACGCTGGATGGGGATAATTCAAGAAGGAACGTGAAATTGGGAAACAGCAACATTGAACTTAAACCAACACCAAGACACGTACATTGGAAATGTACGTGGAGTCCTCTCTAGATGACCACTGGTTGGTATGTGTCCTGGAATTCTTTTATGAAAAGAGATAAGGTGTATTCAATTATTGTGTTGACAACATAAAGATATATCAAGACTTAAAAGGCAAAAATAAAGAGATATTTTCTCAGTCGCATTAATACAGCTATAATTAAACCGATTAGTTTAATGGTTGTACACCCTGAATCTATAATAATAAATAATGCAGTGTATAAAATGTGCAAACTTTGGTTTAAGAAAAGTTTTTCTATTGGTTTCCAAAAAAAACAATATAATTTGTTTTAATGTTTCCAAGTTAATGTGTCATTCTACATTAATCAGCGTCTGGCCGCATGCTGTTTACCTCGTGTAGAATGTCAACCTATTGCACTCTTGGTTGACTGTTCAACAAATCATCATTAACAATGAAGCATTTCGTAATGGTAAGTTCCGTGATGATACGATGACGAGATTGAATCGCAAGATATGTTAGTAATCGAGGCATTTGTCTGACGCGAACTAAACCGTGTTTCTTTTATGTTTAGACTAAAAAACTGATTTTGTCGGGGTGATCGTGTGATGGCATGATACATTACTGGTGAGTACTTGGTGATGATACGATGACGAGATTGAATCGCAAGATATGTTAGTAATCGAGGCATTTGTCTGAAGTACTGGAATAAACCATCTTTCCATTGTAGTTGAAGAGCCTTTGGCTTCGATTTGATTCGCAGTTGCTAAATGTTTCTACTGTCGGTGAGTTAATGATGAGAACTTAGGGCAGACTCTGACCCTTGATGTTTTCCTACGTCTGATTGTGTATTCATAAGACGATTTCAATGTCTAAAATGCGTATTCCTTTTCTAGATTGCTGAAGGCCTTTGGAATTCTCGATCGCCAAACCTGTATCGGTGAGTACTTGGTGATGAGACGATGACGAGATTGAATCGCAAGATATGTTAGTAATCGAGGCATTTGTCTGAAGTACTGGAATAAACCATCTTTCCATTGTAGTTGAAGAGCCTTTGGCTTCGATTTGATTCGCAGTTCCTAAATGTTTCTACTGTCGGTGAGTTAATGATGAGAACTTAGGGCAGACTCTGACCCTTGATGTTTTCCTACGTCTGATTGTGTATTCATAAGACGATTTCAATGTCTAAAATGCGTATTCCTTTTCTAGATTGCTGAAGGCCTTTAGAATTCTCGATCGCCAAACCTGTTTCGGTGAGTACTTGGTGATGAGACGATGACGAGATTGAATCGCAAGATATGTTAGTAATCGAGGCATTTGTCTGACGCAGTACTAATTCCATACACTTACTTTTAGATTCGATTTGGCATGTTTAACAATTCCTTCTGAAGAAAATGAACGTCAAAAGAATATAGAAATTGCTGTGCTTCTCACTTGACGAATATATTCAAATTTTATTTTGTTTTTTTCTGTTTACTGGAACCAATATATTTTAGAGATTCCTGCTTTCTTGAATGGCTTTATTTGGGGTACCTAGGCTCTTATAAATTAGTGTAGCATGGAGTACGAATGGGCGAATTCGATAGAGGCTCTTAAGAATCTTGTCATAAACCCGATGACTGAAAATAGCTTCCCAGATGGCGTATTGATATGCATCATCCCTCAGTTGTTGAAGTTGCCGTGTTAGACTCGGGTGGCACCGTATTCCTGAGAAATTTAGTGGCAAGCCCCCTTTGAAGCCCGTTAGGCTTAACATTAAAATGCAACCGATTGGTTTAGTGTTGGATGATGCAGCCACGAATCATATTCCCAAAGGATATCCCATCCACGGAACACGTTTATCCATTGGGTAGCACTTGTAACGTCCCTGTGTTATACCAGTACATCGCGCGGGATATGAAGGACACGCAATGTCAACTGCCCCCCAAAGGACGCCATCTCGTGTCAACCACGTTTAGACGGGGTGGCCGTTTTCTATGACGGTGAAGACTGCAATCTGGTTCATCTTGAGTGACACTCCCCTCCAATAACGGATGCCTCACACTGGATCTCACAAGGACACAGCCGCCTTCATCCACAGTCGCCGATACTAGAGCAACTTCCTCCCTTTCCGAACCAGCATCGTAGTTTTCCCGTTATGAAGACCCATCCCATTTTTACCCTACGTCTATATTACCTCTCCACCCATTTATAACTGTTTGCCTCATTATATCCATTCATTTCAATGCGTCTCCTCATTATGGCTGCCTGGGATGTGTATCCATGTTCTACGATTACCGTTACAAAACCTCAGCGAAGGTCTAATATTTCTTAGGTCAGAACCCCACAATTGGAATTGCGTCACACATTGTTAAATGGCCACCGTTGCTCATTTGCATAAGTTCATGTACTTTTTTCCTAATTCCCCGTTCTCATTGTTATTTCCTCTATTAGTATCAACTTATTTTTGTTGTTCATTTAAAAACTGAACGTTCTAGTCTTCGTGAACTTAATAAAGCGCACGGCTATCATAAGATTATTATTAGGCAACCAAAAAATGCCCTAGATTCATATCTAAACAATTTTATTCCAAAAAGGTAACCATGTGTAAGACTACGAAGAGACTGCTGGGAAAAGAGCGATTTCATTCACGGTGGAAGGACGGGGATTAACGGGGTTGCCAAGGTACGGTCGTGAGGAGTGAACAGGGGCATAAGGCGTCGGCTCTTGTTCAGGACCTGGGGTAACGGGCATCGGCTCTCTTTCCATAGCCGAGGTAGGGATAACCGACGACTGATTCTTGTTCAGCATCCAGTCTTGATACTCTGCCATAAGGATCGAACGTCCGGAAAATAGACTTTCGACCTATTGCCCTCTTCGTTGACTGTTCAACAAATCATCATTAAAGTTGACGTTTTTCGTTATGGTGAGTTCCGTGATGAGACGATGACGAGATTGAATCGCAAGATATGTTAGTAATCGAGGCATTTGTCTGACGCGAACTGACCCGTGTTTCTTTTCCGTTTAGACTCTAAAACTGCTTTTGTCGGGGTTAGTGTGGAATGGCATAATACATTACCGGTGAGTACTTGGTGATGAGACGATGACGAGATTGAATCGCAAGATATGTTAGTAATCGAGGCATTTGTCTGACGCGAACTGACCCGTGTTTCTTTTCCGTTTAGACTCTAAAACTGCTTTTGTCGGGGTTAGTGTGGAATGGCATAATACATTACCGGTGAGTACTTGGTGATGAGACGATGACGAGATTGAATCGCAAGATATGTTAGTAATCGAGGCATTTGTCTGACGCGAACTGACCCGTGTTTCATTTCCGTTTCGACTCTAAAACTGCTTTTGTCGGGGTTAGTGTGGAATGGCATAATACATTACCGGTGAGTACTTGGTGATGAGACGATGACGAGATTGAATCGCAAGATATGTTAGTAATCGAGGCATTTGTCTGACGCGAACTGACCCGTGTTTCTTTTCCGTTTAGACTCTAAAACTGCTTTTGTCGGGGTTAGTGTGGAATGGCATAATTCATTACCGGTGAGTACTTGGTGATGAGACGATGACGAGATTGAATCGCAAGATATGTTAGTAATCGAGGCATTTGTCTGACGCAAACTGACCCGTGTTTCATTTCCGTTTCGACTCTAAAACTGCTTTTGTCGGGGTTAGTGTGGAATGGCATAATACATTACCGGTGAGTACTTGGTGATGAGACGATGACGAGATTGAATCGCAAGATATGTTAGTAATCGAGGCATTTGTCTGACGCGAACTGACCCGTGTTTCTTTTCCGTTTAGACTCTAAAACTGCTTTTGTCGGGGTTAGTGTGGAATGGCATAATTCATTACCGGTGAGTACTTGGTGATGAGACGATGACGAGATTGAATCGCAAGATATGTTAGTAATCGAGGCATTTGTCTGACGCAAACTGACCCGTGTTTAATTTCCGTTTCGACTCTAAAACTGCTTTTGTCGGGGTTAGTGTGGAATGGCATAATACATTACCGGTGAGTACTTGGTGATGAGACGATGACGAGATTGAATCGCAAGATATGTTAGTAATCGAGGCATTTGTCTGACGCGAACTGACCCGTGTTTAATTTCCGTTTCGACTCTAAAACTGTTTTTGTCGGGGTTAGTGTGGAATGGCATACTACATCACCGGTGAGTACTTGGTGATGAGACGATGACGAGATTGAATCGCAAGATATGTTAGTAATCGAGGCATTTGTCTGACGCGAACTGACCCGTGTTTCTTTTCCGTTTAGACTCTAAAACTGCTTTTGTCGGGGTTAGTGTGGAATGGCATAATTCATTACCGGTGAGTACTTGGTGATGAGACGATGACGAGATTGAATCGCAAGATATGTTAGTAATCGAGGCATTTGTCTGACGCAGTACTAATTCCATACACTTACTTTTAGATTCGATTTGGCATGTTTAACAATTCCTTCTGAAGAAAATGAACGTCAAAAGAATATAGAAATTGCTGTGCTTCTCACTTGACGAATATATTCAAATTTTATTTTGTTTTTTTCTGTTTACTGGAACCAATATATTTTAGAGATTCCTGCTTTCTTGAATGGCTTTATTTGGGGTACCTAGGCTCTTATAAATTAGTGTAGCATGGAGTACGAATGGGCGAATTCGATAGAGGCTCTTAAGAATCTTGTCATAAACCCGATGACTGAAAATAGCTTCCCAGATGGCGTATTGATATGCATCATCCCTCAGTTGTTGAAGTTGCCGTGTTAGACTCGGGTGGCACCGTATTCCTGAGAAATTTAGTGGCAAGCCCCCTTTGAAGCCCGTTAGGCTTAACATTAAAATGCAACCGATTGGTTTAGTGTTGGATGATGCAGCCACGAATCATATTCCCAAAGGATATCCCATCCACGGAACACGTTTATCCATTGGGTAGCACTTGTAACGTCCCTGTGTTATACCAGTACATCGCGCGGGATATGAAGGACACGCAATGTCAACTGCCCCCCAAAGGACGCCATCTCGTGTCAACCACGTTTAGACGGGGTGGCCGTTTTCTATGACGGTGAAGACTGCAATCTGGTTCATCTTGAGTGACACTCCCCTCCAATAACGGATGCCTCACACTGGATCTCACAAGGACACAGCCGCCTTCATCCACAGTCGCCGATACTAGAGCAACTTCCTCCCTTTCCGAACCAGCATCGTAGTTTTCCCGTTATGAAGACCCATCCCATTTTTACCCTACGTCTATATTACCTCTCCACCCATTTATAACTGTTTGCCTCATTATATCCATTCATTTCAATGCGTCTCCTCATTATGGCTGCCTGGGATGTGTATCCATGTTCTACGATTACCGTTACAAAACCTCAGCGAAGGTCTAATATTTCTTAGGTCAGAACCCCACAATTGGAATTGCGTCACACATTGTTAAATGGCCACCGTTGCTCATTTGCATAAGTTCATGTACTTTTTTCCTAATTCCCCGTTCTCATTGTTATTTCCTCTATTAGTATCAACTTATTTTTGTTGTTCATTTAAAAACTGAACGTTCTAGTCTTCGTGAACTTAATAAAGCGCACGGCTATCATAAGAGTATTATTAGGCAACCAAAAAATGCCCTAGATTCATATCTAAACAATTTTATTCCAAAAAGGTAACCATGTGTAAGACTACGAAGAGACTGCTGGGAAAAGAGCGATTTCATTCACGGTGGAAGGACGGGGATTAACGGGGTTGCCAAGGTACGGTCGTGAGGAGTGAACAGGGGCATAAGGCGTCGGCTCTTGTTCAGGACCTGGGGTAACGGGCATCGGCTCTCTTTCCATAGCCGAGGTAGGGATAACCGACGACTGATTCTTGTTCAGCATCCAGTCTTGATACTCTGCCATAAGGATCGAACGTCCGGAAAATAGACTTTCGACCTATTGCCCTCTTCGTTGACTGTTCAACAAATCATCATTAAAGTTGACGTTTTTCGTTATGGTGAGTTCCGTGATGAGACGATGACGAGATTGAATCGCAAGATATGTTAGTAATCGAGGCATTTGTCTGACGCAAACTGACCCGTGTTTCATTTCCGTTTAGACTCTAAAACTGCTTTTGTCGGGGTTAGTGTGGAATGGCATAATACATTACCGGTGAGTACTTGGTGATGAGACGATGACGAGATTGAATCGCAAGATATGTTAGTAATCGAGGCATTTGTCTGACGCGAACTGACCCGTGTTTCTTTTCCGTTTAGACTCTAAAACTGCTTTTGTCGGGGTTAGTGTGGAATGGCATAATACATTACCGGTGAGTACTTGGTGATGAGACGATGACGAGATTGAATCGCAAGATATGTTAGTAATCGAGGCATTTGTCTGACGCGAACTGACCCGTGTTTCATTTCCGTTTCGACTCTAAAACTGCTTTTGTCGGGGTTAGTGTGGAATGGCATACTACATCACCGGTGAGTACTTGGTGATGAGACGATGACGAGATTGAATCGCAAGATATGTTAGTAATCGAGGCATTTGTCTGACGCGAACTGACCCGTGTTTCTTTTCCGTTTAGACTCTAAAACTGCTTTTGTCGGGGTTAGTGTGGAATGGCATAATTCATTACCGGTGAGTACTTGGTGATGAGACGATGACGAGATTGAATCGCAAGATATGTTAGTAATCGAGGCATTTGTCTGACGCGAACTGACCCGTGTTTCTTTTCCGTTTAGACTCTAAAACTGCTTTTGTCGGGGTTAGTGTGGAATGGCATAATACATTACCGGTGAGTACTTGGTGATGAGACGATGACGAGATTGAATCGCAAGATATGTTAGTAATCGAGGCATTTGTCTGACGCGAACTGACCCGTGTTTCTTTTCCGTTTAGACTCTAAAACTGCTTTTGTCGGGGTTAGTGTGGAATGGCATAATTCATTACCGGTGAGTACTTGGTGATGAGACGATGACGAGATTGAATCGCAAGATATGTTAGTAATCGAGGCATTTGTCTGACGCAAACTGACCCGTGTTTCATTTCCGTTTAGACTCTAAAACTGCTTTTGTCGGGGTTAGTGTGGAATGGCA
>JAPUBX010004039.1:0-76430 GCA_028672205.1 Proteocephalus fallax | reverse complement strand
TTACTTTTAGATTCGATTGGGCATGTTTAACAATTCCTTCTGAAGAAAATGAACGTCAAAAGAATATAGAAATTGCTGTGCTTCTCACTTGACGAATATATTCAAATTTTATTTTGTTTTTTCTGTTTACTGGAACCAATAGATTATAGAGATTCCTGCTTTCTAGAATGGCTCTATTTCGGGTACCTAGGCTCTTATAAGTTAGGGTAGCATTGAGTACGAATGGGCGAATTCGATAGAGGTTCTTCAGAATTGTTCTCTTGTCAGTACCCCGATGATTGAAAATTGCTTCCTAGATTGCGTATTGATATGCATCATCGCTCAGTTGGTGAATGTCCCGAGTTAGACTCGGATAGCACCGGGAGATCTATCTGGAACCATATTCGGCTTAACATCGGACTGCAACCGATTTGTTTTCATTGGTTTAGTGTTGGATGATACTTTGTTTCGAAATCTCAAGTACTGTATCCTCGATTTCCGCCTTATCTTCTAGTCCAATTTTTTATTCTCCTCCTCATTATCTTACTACTTAAACATATCCAATACGTCAGAATTCCCCTATTTTTACTTCTCCATCTCCAAATAATCAAACTAACGCCCCCCCTCAAGACAGGCTGCAGAGGTATTCTAACGGAAGCTGCCGCATTTCGAATTTATCGGTCGTGCAGTTCGTTTTTGATGGTTTATTAGTACATACGCCCCTGGCGACAGTCGCGCCCATTTAATGAATATAATTTCAAGTCATCCAATCTGTACATTTTTCTAGATTTCGGAAGGCAGACATCCGCTAATGCACTTCCGTTAATGCTAAGACATACTTGCAGCATCAATCTCAAGCCGTCATAACGATCCCGTTACCAGACAGGAAACGAAATTTTGGCAAATCAATACATTTATTCCACTGCTACATCCCACAGCACCAGTTCTGCTTACCAAACATGGCCCACTTGGCACTCGCACGTTCAACGCCCGACTCCTATTATGCGAGCCGGGCATCTCACCCATCAAAAGTTTGAGAATAGGTTGAGCTCGTTTCGAACCCAGCACCTCTAATCATTCGCTTTACCGGATAAAACTGATTATGCGAAGGAGTGCCAGCTATCCTGAGGGAAACTTCCACCGCCATCACACCATGCCCGGCCCTATTCCTCCTCAACCACATCCACTGCCACCCCCTTCCCTCTACAACGATACCTCCAAGTCCTCCTCTAGAACCCCCCTTCTACACCGACACCTCCTCGTCCTCCTCTGGACCGTTATGTTTAAGCGTACTAACAACGTTAGTTATAATTTAATAAAATAGTTTTTCTTCCACACCTCTTCTTTCCCCCTCAGACGAGACCCCCCCTTGTGTTGTTCTTGTCTAGATCAATAGTTTTGTTTTAATGGGACCGCAACCATGTTGAAACTGGGACCTTTGGGATCGTCCATCACGCTTTGTATATCGCTTTTTATATCGAGGGAAAATGGTGAAGCGAATTAAGCAGACGACGCGAAATATCCTGCCCAGAAGGGCCGCATCATCAAAAATGTCGACCAGTGAACGTCGACCGTCTCCCTCTCCGACCGTCAATATGGACGATGACGATGGCGGCTCAACTTCGCGATCCTTCTGTCGGCGCATCAGAATCGCTGAAGAATCGCCGATACCTGCCCCGTACGCCTGATCATCCACCACGACTGTAGTCCCTCTCTCACCTGCAATAGACCCATATTCTTACACTATGCCGCACTTATTTGAAGTAAAACTGAGATAATGATTTTATAATTGTCCGATAATTCAGGACATTGGTGTCCGAGATATATCCGCTGTAACATCCATCACAATCCCTACTATCAATTTATTAGTAGCATTTATTTTACAGACCCAGTAAATGGGTAGTCGGCGTAACATTCCCTTACCCGCAAATATGTATTTCCTTAGGGACGTATTTATAATGCATAATGTTATGAACATATGACACCCAGATTCATTTATTACTTCTTTTTTTTTGGGAATTTTAGGGATTTGCTTGGGGTGACTCAATCCGGTCAGTCAAAAGGGATCAAACTTCCCCTAGTATCTCAAATTGTTCTCGACTGAGGGAAGATGGCGTTGAAGGATGGTCGATTAATTGGCTTCAAACCAATAACTGCGGTGTTCTGCAAGGCCCAGTGCTTTCTCAATTCATTTTAAACTATTAAACTTCGAAGCTTCGGCCCCCTATTTGTGTTACACTTATCAAAATCGCGGATGAGGAATGAGGATTCTGAGAAAAAAATAACTCGAATGGTCTTCAGAGAATTGAATTCTGCTGGACGCATCAAAATGCATCTCCATAGATTTTCCCTGAGAGCAGATCGCCTCATTACGAAATTTCTAGAGGTGATTTAAAACAATCGGTTGTCTTGCAGTGATTTTCCCCGGCCTTTAAATTGGAAATTTTAATTTTTAAACCTCAGTTTGATTTTTAAAATGATTTCGTTTTCTCATGTTCTATGCTTTCCATCCAAGATATTATCGTTCAACGCCACTTTACATGTTCTTCCCTAATCGATGTCGTTGTTGTGAAAGCGGTTGCCATGGGGAACAAAGCACAAAATACTTGGAATACTATCCCGCTTTCGATCCTTAGCAGAAATTTAAGCATTTCCGATAACCCTGACATTTAAATGACAAAAACCATGCAATTTCAAGGCGATTATGATTAGGTGAAACTTGAGGTTAATTAACCCCCACAATTCTGGCCACTAGGCTAATCATATTATTCGTAGCAGTCAGAAAATGGAATTAACTGCAGGAAAATATATTACGTTTTGTTAATTCAATCAAATGAATCCCATAATACCTGCGAACGAAATTACGCGCTCGTAAAACTGCTTTTTAGCATCAATTAATCTAAGATTTTATTGTTTGACAGAAGTACTATGGCGACATAGCAAAACAGGACATAGTTGGACAGGATATAAATCGAAGATAATTGCAGTGAATTCGTCGCAAATCTTCAAGGCGGCTTTAGAAATCGACGATTATTATTCTTAATTAATGATTGGCGGGGGCAATTCCGATCGCGGCTGTAATTGGTCCACACAGTTGGTCAACTGTCAGCTGATTGGCTGATGACGCGTAAGACGTGCGAGAGCTCTGTAGCTCGTTGAAATCACATGGGAGTTTTTATATACCAGCGACGGGGCTTTAAATACAATTTCTAGGATCAAGCTAAATTCGCAATGTAAGTACAACGTCTCGATTTACAAAATATGACATATTTTAAAATAAATTCACCAATCGATTTTATTTTAAATTAATACTTTGTCGGTATATTTTTCCAGTTGGAATTATTATTGTTTATAAATCAATGCAAAGCGCCATGAATATTTCATACACTTCTTTTTGTCAAAAATAAAATTAAAACTTTCAAAATAATTTAATTCAATTTGAAAGTTATTTGTTGTTTGTTACTCAGCTTTATGGCAACTCTGTCTATATGAAAAGTCAATAGTAGTCAAAATATAGTCAAACGGATACAATTTCAAACATTTGAACAAAACAAATAAATTAACCTCGTCGCCTGGTTCAAAGGCGTGAATTCCCGCCAATTCCCACTGTCTATATAACTTCCTTGTTATGGAACAGAGTGAAATAATTCGGCATGTTAATCTAATCCTGGTTTCTTTCAACTCATTCAATTAAACAAATTCAAATCCCCGGGATCATTTTAAACAGAGAACAAAACCGCCTGTTGGTCCATTAAGCTGGGGAAAAAGGTGTTTTATTTAAAATTCATTTCCCCCCTAAGAACATCATTAATTATCCCCCAAACGCCATTCTGTCAGCATCTCAACAATAATTTAGCTGCCTTCTTCCTCTCCAAATTTCGGGTTGGCATTTCTTTTTTGGAAGGTTGACGAGAACACGGCTTGCCGGTTTTCAAATCTGTCGCCAAGTCTACTCAAGAGGACATTGAGTCCTACGCTTCAGTCGAAATACCCGCCCCTCCCAACTATTCCCACACAGATAAATATAAAAGACAGCTCCATGTGGACGTCTATCTCTTCGCTGGGCGTTGTCTGCGTCTAGATAGCAACAAAAACGATTCTAAGCATCACTTTTAAACGACTGGATCCACGTCTCTGTTGTCAATTTGAATGGCGAAAGAAGTCCTATGCGGTATCCAGTCTGAAGGAAGTTAGGGGATGAAGAGATTGTAGTAATCCCCTAATAACAGGGAGTATTTCTGAAAAAAAGACGTTTCCGTGCAGATGAAATGCAACGTCTGCATCCAACATTCAAGCGAATCCATCACTCAAAGAGCTGAGTTGAAGTTATTGTGAAAAAAATTTTTTTTTTACCCAAAGTCCAATAAGGATGTCTACACGGGCGGCATTTACAAAGTATGCGCCAGTCACGTATCGAGGACGACTGTGGCGGAAGGGGGTTGTGGGGAGGTGAGTGAATCAAAGCTACGAGAAGGCATTCCGCAGACGCTGGTATGAATCACACATGGAAACAAACACATGTTGTTCGACCCATTATTTGGGGTTACTTTGAATACTTTTGGATTTATCGGTGTGATGAAGGTTGGAGTGGAAGATAGAATGTATTAAAAAATGAAATTAAGTGCTGCAGATGTGTACCCTGCAACGGGTCTACTACTACTACTACTACTACTACTACTACTACTACTACTACTACTACTACTACTACTACTACTACTACTACTACTACTACTACTACTACTACTACTACTACTACTACTACAACAACTACTACTACTACTACTACTACTACTACTACTACTACTACTACTACTACTACTACTACTACTACTACTACTACTACTACTACTACTACTACTACTGCTACTACTACTACTACTACTACTACTACTACTACTACTACTACTACTACTACTACTACTACTACTACGACTACTTCTACCACTACTACTTCTATCACTACTACTTCTACGACTACTCTACTACTACTACTACTACTACTACTACTACTACTACTACTACTACTACTACTACTACTACTACTACTACTACTACTACTACTACTACTACTACTACTACTACTACTACTGCTACTACTACTACTACTACTACTACTACTACTACTACCACTACTACTACTACCACTCCTTCTAATACGGCCACAACTGCTGCAACTATTATTAGTGGTGCTACTTCTCATGAAATTGTTTTATCTTGTAAATTACAAAACGCATTTCAAAATGGGGATTAAATTCTTTGGAAAAGCCATTGGCGCCGTTCTACCACAAGACCTCCACCAAAACGTGGAAAATGTTTTCTGTTTTTCTAAGGATGCCGCAGACGGCATATTCCTAGGCAGTTATTTTTATTCGTTTTCGTCTTCGTGTTTTATTCAAATATTCTCTTTAAAACACCCCAATTTCCTTCTCGATAACATTTTCTGCAAATTTTTGTTTTGATCCTATGCATTACTTGACTTCTTCGCTTTGACACAGATGTGCGGGTTTAAGAACGTTCTAGATTGTGTATCAAGAAGGCTCTTAATATATTGGTTTAACAGAACCAATAGCTGTCGTGTTCCAGCTAGAAAAAAGGAGCCTATGATTCTGGAAGCTCCTTTCTTGTAGAAATACTTCAAAACGAGGTCCTCACAAATTTTTAAAGGCACGTTTTACTGAAAAAGAATGTCTGTCCCTGGTTAAGCAGTTAATTACAGAGACCGGAATGGCCTTGCGATAACCGCCCGATTGGTCATTAGGTTGCAAAGCTGGGGGTTGGACTGTCGCTTGGGAATTTGCATCAGCGATTGCTCTCATGGCTTCTGGGTCTCGAGAGGTTAGGTGTAGAGACTTGGGGTCGCACTGCAAAAAACGCTGCCACCTGAACAATTATACTACTATTATTCCAAAGAGTAGTAACGAAGCCTGTTAATCCTCTAGCAGGAGAAAAAAGGTCGTTAACGCCATCTGAGACGTTGAAACAAAGAAATGAAAAGGGCGAACGACTATTGGGTGATTCGAAATAGCGCCGACTGGACATTACGATTGGCCGAGGAGATACGAAAGCATAATTAGTCAAAATTTTTATTGCGCCGATACGATCTGAGAACATTAAAATTAAATAAATACATTTTTAATAACCGCCGTCGTGACTAGTCATTGGCTGATTAATTGCGTGTGCTTTCGAATTTCCCTAAATTTCTTCGTTCTCCGTTTCAGATGGAAAAGCCAAAACCGGGTTTTAGTAAACTGATACCGAGAAAAATCATTGGACGCAATCTTTTCAACAAAAATGGTGAGTCAATTTCACGGCGGGAGTTGTTAGTGCGAGAATATGCTCGAATATTCCTTGGGTTCATTTTTTGATTGCTGTCGAAAGTGGGCCCGCATGTGCAAGTGGGCTAGAATGTGCAAGTGGGCTAAAATGCGTCAAATACGGGCAATAGTTGTCCACATTACTGTGCATGACACAGCTTGTCATCTGACACATAGTAATTAAATGAGATGCAGTAAAAAAGACTCATGAACTGGTCAGTCGTACGCTAGGTTTGTCTAGTGGAATCCCTGGCAGAGAAATCTTGAGGTAAGAAATCCCTGTTTGCCTTTGGTCTACGTGAACGATGAAGGCCGATTGAAGAGGTTGTATTGATAGGCGTTGCTAACGGTTATTCGACTTTATTCAAAAAATGATTTGCCGCAGAATTTGCAGGTTAAATAAATATTGATTTTAAGCTCGTTGAACTGGGATTTAAATGAGAACGGAATCTGAAGGGTGGAACTTTCACTGAATTTTTCACGGAATGATTCCGCTAAAGTGTTAGTGTGTGATTGAGTTGGTGGGGTGTAGTGTTGAGTGTTCGTTTAACCGGAAAACATCTGTCCAAAAATCAGTTTTCGGGAAACACTTTTCACGAATTTTTGCTGATGCGATCTTATGTGGGACCATCAACGACACGACCGCTTCTCTCGTAACATGATAGATACGCATAAAGAAATAGGCAGCAGCATTTTACTCAGAGTTTCTCATTTTGCGTACTCGTATAATGTGAAGTGGTAGTATTATTATCATTATTAGTAGTAGTAACAGTGGTAGTAGTATTAATAACCGTCATAGTAGTAGCAGTGGTAGTAGTATTAGTAGCAGTATTAGTAGTAGTAGTAGTAGTATAAGTAGTGGTATTATTAGTATTAGTACTATAAGAAGTAGTAGCCGTGGTAGTAGTATTAGTATTATTATTAGTAGTAGCAGTAGTAGTAGTATAGTAGTAGTAATATAAGTAGCGGTATTGGTATTCTTAGCAGTGGTAGTAGCCGTATTAGTAGTAGTATTGGTAGTGGATATCTACTCCTAGGAGAGGAGGAACCCACTTCGTACATTTCACGAACTGTGGATGCAATTAGGTTTGGATCAGATTGTTGTGTAGTGTTGCGTCGAGTGGCGAGAATGATTAGGTATGCTAGGTCGGTGTTATTGAGCCCGAGGCATTGAAATGAAAGACAGGAACGATAAATCAGCGTCAAATGGTCGACAGGAGCGCGTGTGAGCACCGTCGGCGTCTCCTACCTACCGGGATCAATTTAGGCGTTCATCGAATAACCCCGTGGCGCAGAAAAGCTAGTGGTCGGTGAGAATAACGTCCACATTCAGATGTGTGTGTGTTCAACCAGTTCTTTTTTGTAGGAAAGTCGACCGCTGATATTGACGAATCCATCTCACAGGAAGCCAAACCCAAGGTAAATTGAGACGCCAGAAATGTTTTGCCCGAAGCCTTTTTATGTACGACTGCGATTTACGGCTTGTTTTAATTGTCAACGCAGTTTCGGTGCTGTGCTAAATTAATGTATTTATCCTAATGGACATCCAATTACACACAGACAACAATGGAAAACAATGGCTATTTCAAAGCACAACCCCGCCAGGTTACCCTCAACCCTTACCCGACGATCCTGAATGCCCGCGATCCCTGGAACTCAATTTACATAAACAGTAAGCAGCGTTAAAAAATCGATAAGTTGTTTTTCGGAGTTAAAAAATCGATTGTAATCCTCCTATAATTCTTTTTGAAAGAACAAAATTGACCACAAACCCGATTCAGGAGAACAATAACGAGATCGCGACAGCCCACAACTTTAAGGTCACAGGTGCCAATTTGAAGGGTCAGATGACCCCAAAAAAAAGGATTTTGGAAGTTATAGACTAACCACAGTAACGTATGACTGGGATCATCTCTTGATCTATAATAATGAAAACGTGAATCCTCAGAAGTATCCATATAGGCTCGCAGGTAAACTTCAATGGAAATCATCGTTCAACGCCACTTCAATAGTTGTTCACCAATCGCTGCTCGTATTTTAAGTGACCCCTCCCATCTCTTCAACCAATGCGTAGGTCATACCGTTCAATACCAACAAGAACGGCGGCATATCGTAATTCGGTCATTCCTTATTTGTCCCGATTTCTAGTTTCACCAGAGCAGGTGAAGCAGGAACTAAAAGGCAATTTTCATATCTAGTACTTCTTGTTTTATGCTGACAGTTTTGGTCCTCGTGACCTCAATAAAGCCGCAACAATTAATTAATTATTAATGAAAGCTATTCTCCGAAGACCACTCGAGTATTTCAGTGACTGCCTGCCCGAGCTGTTGTCTTGTCTGTTGAGAATCATCATTTGTCTTGCAGGCATGGCATAAAGTAAGATCGTCCACGCATTTATTAGTGTCACGTTCGGCGTTTTACATGAGGAAAAAATGAGTTTTGATGGTTTGGTTTACAGAAAAGAATAGTATGTCGACCACCCCATGCAGTGAAACCAAGGTGGCCTGAGTATATAAAACGGAAACGGTAGTAAAATTTTTTATGTGGGCGAAACTGTGAAAAATATTCTCCCAATCAATTCAAAGATTGGTCTCCAGCGAATATAATATTCGGTATAACATTAAATTATTTTAATGAGACAGCTAAACCCGCTATTCCCACAAATACTACTACTACTACTACTACTACTACTACTACTACTACTACTACTACTACTACTACTACTACTACTACTACTACTACTACTACAACAACTACTACTACTACTTATACTGCTAAGAAGTACTAAAGATTGGTTTACAATTGGAACATTCGAGTAGCATTTGCTATACATTCCAACTATATTAAAACCAGAATAATTCGAGACGCGGCAATTTTTGAAAATAGAAAAGAGTCAATTAATGTCATTAATTCGTTAGTCATGACAAATTGGGACTGTTTGATGCTATCATCAGCTTCTGCGCAAATCACTCGTCGTGTCTGGAGAGTTTTTGGTCGAAAAAACGTCACAATCGGATCCGAATTTCGGGCATAACTAATTTCTGCATACAAAATCCCACGTCCAAACAGTCCTCGCCAATCAACCGGTTTATTTATGATCTTCCGAGCACGTTGACAGGAGAGAGAAGACTTCCAATGGCAACAGCGTAAAAGTCATTTTTAAATGTGTTGTTTTTTGCAAATAAAATCAACTAGGAAATGCCTGTTATCCCGGCTAAGGGTCAATCCTTGTGCGTAAAACCTCGTCTAGCCATTGTAAAGGTCACACTGTCAGCGTTTAACGGCCGGCTAACGACTACAACATTCCAATTAATTCCCATGAAAACGGTTATGTAAACAGAATATTTTCTTCGGCCTTTGATCGAGTGATTCCTCTATATTTTCCTTCTTCAATAAGCTGCCAGCGAACAATCCTCGTCTGCTCCGGTTTCCCCAATCTCCGGGTTCGATTCGCCACAGCGCGTGGACCGGCCACTTCCACCCATCCACTCCCAGGAACTCTTGGCAGCGGGACATTCTGGAGCCCAGCGTCCTCCGCCAGTGAAAATTTATCGATCTGCAAGGAGCCGACATCTGCGCCGTAAACAGGCGAATCGGTAAAGGCGGAAATTTTCAAAATAAATTGGGGATCGATATCGCAAGGCAGAGAAGCGTTTGTGGCCAAAATACCATACCCAGTGTCTAGACAGCGAGTTGCTACAGCCAGTCCGCACAAGACATCCATCGCAGACTTGCGATTGGTCCAGAACAGTAAAAGCGGAAATTTTCAAAATAAATTGTCGATCGATATTTGCAGGGTAACTAAATTGGTCTTTTTATGGGACGAGAAAATCATCCAGGAAATTCATCCCAGACTCCAAACTCCCAGAATCTCCCCTACTTAGTGGATAGGCCCGTTGGGGGTTTAATCGATTCGCTTTGTGACCGAAGTTCAACAGAAACCTCGGCGGACAGAGAAGCGTTTGTGCCGCGTCCGTGTAGTTTCCTGAGAGCGTCGTTTACCATTTTGCTCCAGAGTGCGGTTCAATCTCTGGAGACAGCGATTGGTTTTTGCAACGACTTCGTGGTTTACCGAGGCCCACGCTATCCCGATTCGATGAACAAAGAAATTTACCCGAAACGTTGATTCTGGCTTTAGAGATACACGGGAAACGACGATTTGGTCTGGTTTATTTAATAACGTATTTAAGGCCGTTTTTAGGTAATTGCAGAGACCACCTGCATCCATTGTCCTGATTTGAGAGCGAAACCGCAATCTTTACAATTTAAACAAGTTGTCCTTTAACCGCAAAATTATACGTGTGGAAAATGATTGCCCTTCACACCGAAATTCAGCAGTTCTTCTCTATTCAACGAGAAATTTGAGTTAATTATGTTAATGTACATATTTATTAATTGGCAAACGAGAGAATTTGATTTGTTCACAACAGCAACAACAAAAAATATTAATTGGCAGCCCGAATTGGTAGATGATTGGTAGGGGGCCTTTTGGTGGTCGCGGCAGCTTTGAATTTTGGAATTTCTTGACTATTTTTTATCCGCCCAAACGTCGCCAAGGTCGACGCTCCCCCCTCCACCAAACACCTTTTGGCAATCGTTCGACACTTCTCACGCCATCCGGCAGAAGTGACTAATCGTCCGACTGACTGACCTATCGGCCGTTCGGGTTCTGTTCAAAGCTGTCCACAAATTAGAGTTCCTAAATCTCGGTGTTCTTGGAATGCGTTAGGTTTTGGAGTAAGGCGTTTTCGACGAGGCAAATCGTCGTTACCGAGTCGTGTAGACACCAGCCAATGCCAGCGATCGCCAGTCAGCAACTGCCTAGTGATCAGGATTCACAGAGATACACCAATTGGAACAGGAGATATCCGTGAACGCATTGGAGACTACAGCCCACCTCGACCTCTGCAACCCCCATTGGATACAGCCGAATGTTGCAACACGGAAACACATGATGTCGAAGTTGGTTGATTCGAAATCAGCGGAACACACTTCTGACGTCCATATTGTGACTTCAAAAATACGGCGCCAAAAATCGGACCCAAAAACGTAAAAACGTGTCGACAGCACCACCAACAACTACCAAGAATTGCGAAAAATGGACAATAGAGCTTCACTCAGGAATTGTGGAAATCTAGTCAGGCATCAGCTCGGGTAGTGTTCTCCTTAATGGAAGATTCTATCAGCCCAGTCTCATGTTCGTCAAAGAACTTTCTAGAAGCGTTGTTATCCTGCAAAGGTTTATCTTGGGAGACTTGGTCGAGGAGTTGAAGCTCCGCTGCTGTTGAAAGGTGGTAACTACTGACTACACGATTTATCACGACTGTCTCGTGGGGCTGTCTTCACAAGAGAAGCGTTTCCCCAATTGGGGGTTTTCAAACTTTGATAAGTTTGTTTAAGCACCTGTCCTTTCGCGTCCCTTCCGAAGAACAATTTAAATAGGAATGTGTTTTATTATTCTCGTTGAAGGTCACCGTTGTTTATACCAACGACCAGTCGGTCCTGAAAAGCTCAATTTCGAGTCGATGACCGAAGCCGCGCCGAATCGCTTGCTTCTGTAACCTTTACGACAAAATTGGATCAAGGAGTGGAATTTGACTGGTCAAAGAAGTTCGATTTTGTGAGACGAAGTTGTTGTAGAAGGTGATTTGGACGCGTCCCTCACGCATAGAGAATCGCCTTAGGTAGACTGAAGCAATCTTTTCCAACCGCTGTCAGAAGCCGAGAGATCCAAATCTTCGAATTCGCAATTCATTGTGGAAATCGGAAATTCAGGCTCTTTCAAGTTTTGGTTTTTATTATAAATCAAAATTAAACACGCATTTTTAATCGGAAATCATCAACTGTTCATTGAAATGTATATTCGCGAGTCTACAATTTACGAATGATAAATGGTGAATTGACAATTTCCTCCGCATGCGCGGTAAAAGATGTCGAATGTTCTGGAAATGTAGATTGGTCGTTGCTCGCGACGCCAAAGAAATCGACTTATCCCGTCTTAATCGATTTGAGTTAAACGTGTTTTAAAAACAGCAACCAATGAAATTGATGCATGAGGATTGGAATAAAAAGGAAGAATACAGCAACCATACAGTGTCCTCGTCCTCGTCAGTTCCGGAAAGAAGGTGAAAAAAGATATCCCGAAGGATTCTGTGGACACACAAACCTTTGCCAGACTGTCGCCAGCAACAACAGACTGGCAAATACAAGTCACGAAAGCAAACGCATGAAATGGCGCCCATCTCAAGGCCATTGATCTCGGCCAAGATTTCGACCTAATCTTCTTCGAGCGGCACTGCCGCCCGAGCACTACTACTTATATCCCCAAGAGTAGTTTTCACGGAAATGCCGAAATCCGTTAAAGGGTTGTTCGATGATCTGTGATCAGCTAAATTCGGTGTAGTCCTTGGAGAAAACTAGACCACCTTTGCCTCGGTAAATGAGCAAATCAGACAAGAATGAGCATTGGCACCAAACATTATTTTTATTTGATTTAGTCGAGATATAGCCAGTCATGCGTGACCTTCAAGCTGAATCTTCTTGGTTTTGGAATACGACGGCCAATGGTCATCATTTTTTCAGATACTTCACCCGCACAACCTCGCCTTATCAGTCCGACGTGAGCCAATCAGCGCCAAGCAGTCCTGGTGGCGGTGGTTCGAGCTGTTACGAAAAGCTGCCATTGGTCAAATATGCCGCAGTTTTCGATCCAGATGCCCAGATGACCGAGGACGACTACGAAAGTGTCATGGAGGATGTTCCGCGACGAGCCTGGGCGAGCAATTTCATCGCAAGTCCGATTGGCCGATGTCAGACCGACGGCACTTCCCGCCAAGCCATCTCCACCCAACTGCATTGGGGCAAACAGCATCACCAGCAGCAGCAACGCTGTCATCGAAACCAGCACCACCATCAGCAACAGCAAATTCACTGTGATACCATCCAAGAGAACACGCTGTACCAGAGGCCGTTTGGACCCGGGGAACAGGATATGCTGGTGATGCTCCGAAAACTTGGACTCGAGGTTAGTTCAGAAGTCTTCGATTGTGTAAGTCGGTCGTGGGGAGAAGGAGGTGTGGGTAAGAGCAGACGGCGAAAGGTTCCGTAACGAAGGCCTCCAGACGCCTTCGTTCCTCCTCGATGATTCGCTGCTGCTCCGACAAGATCTTCTCCGATTGGTCGAAGAGGAAATCGTTGCCGCGAGCAGCGACAGTCGCGCCGCCTGATCGCGACGAGGCAGTCGGTGATGACTTGGTGCTAAAACAAAGCGCGTTTATATACTACTGACAGACCCACAAGTAGTAGGGTCGTTCTAGGGCGACCAGAGACGCGTTACGTACCGATCTGTCACCCGTTTGCCCTCGAGGTGTGCGAGGTGGTTCTCTAGAGCCTCCAGAACCGAAGACGGTACCTAGGGGATGGGAAGGCGGGCTCAATCTCTCTCCTTCTCCCGTCCACGGTAGAGCCCAGCCTACAATGCAATGCACTACTTATATATAAATGTAAGTAGTCGGTAAAAATAATGAAATAGTAGAATTGAGCGCGACCAATCATAATTTGAGACTGTGGTTCTCTACAGCTCGAAGCTGAACCGGCTGTGGTTCCAGTGTCGACGAACTGCATGACCCAGCGGTCCACACCAGCGCGATGAAGGTACCAATGAAAGATTTACAGCTGTTTGGTGTCCGGCCATCGCAGGACATAAAGCAGCCATGTCTGACGGAATTTAGGGAGCCGGAAATCAGCCGGTGTAGCTGCGATGTCGTCCAATTATTAGTCATGGATGACGCGTCTGGTTTTCCAAATTAATTGCCAATTTTATTGGGTAGAGTTATGGCACTCAGGCGATTTTTATCTCCTTGCGTACTTTTAACTCGCGGATCTACACGCAAATAAATGATAATTTCGAGAGCGTGAAATAATGAATAGTTCTATTCTGTTGTATTTGTAGTTGATATAATTATGTTTTAAACAATCAATCCGTCGTTTAAAACGACGACGATTACTACTACTACTACTACTACTACTACTACTACTACTACTACTACTACTACTACTGCTACTATCACTGCTACTACTACTACTACTACTACTACTACTACTACTACTACTACTACTACTACTACTACTGCTACTATCACTGCTACTACTACTACTACTACTACTACTACTACTACTACTACTACTACTACTACTACTACTACTACTACTACTACTACTACTACTACTACTACTTCAGATAGAGCTTTATTCACAATCCCTGACGGAAAGGACCGACTCTAACTCGGCTTCGCTACCCAAATATCCCCTGGAAGGACAAACTGGTTGTAAGGTCATCCCTGTTATATTTTCATTTCCAGGAACCTTTCCCTATTGTTCCGTTTCGAGCCACTGAAATAAGAGCAATACCGAAGGCTTGTTGTTTTTCCAATTTCGGTTTTGGAGACTGCAACAAAAGTTGGCATGGAATAACAACGTCCAATGGCCTCGAAAAACCCCATCGAACAGTCGTGAGACCGTCCTAATGCTGAATCCCGCGGGGAAATTAATTTTCAAAATTAGTTGAGGTGGTTTTATGTTGCCTTGGGAACATTAAAATTGCGTGGTGACAAGCGGTCATGAATTTTGCATGACCAGTACCGCCTCCTCCGTAATGCTGTCTCCCCATCCACCCTCTTCCCACCTCCACAAACTCCAATAAATCATAAGTCTCCGCGACTGGACATAAACATGACCGAACATCCTCTTTTTTTTCCAAAATCCCAAATAAAGCCAAGTAGAAAAACGTCTCTCTGTGACAAGACTCGGTGATTGAAAGTTGCTTCTCGCAAAAGTCAGCGTTTACCACGATGTAATCCTTACAACCACGAAAGATGTCATGTTAGCGGTGCTGTTGTCAATTTGGAATTTTATTGATTAGTGACAACCCACCGCTCTAGTTCGTGGTAGCGGCGTGCGCTGGTGGAAACTATCCCATGAGTAATACTACTATTGCCAAGAGTAGTGTGCAATAAGCTCCAATATCGCAACCGATCATTCACGAAAGTTAATACAATCGTGGCATCGGAGATTGAAAAATCAGAAGCCTAAATCATCCTCTTAATCACAAAAAGCGTGGTCAATCCCTCATCCTGATTCGTTGAGTTCAGAATAATAATTCACGCAAAATTCTGATTGATTTATCGATTTATACTATATTCGATTGGTCGAATCATGCTACTTATTTATACATTTTCACATTCACTAAAATGTCTGAACACAGTTCAGTACCAGTACCAATCAAAGTGGCTCAAAAAGAATACCCAACAGTAATTATTCTTCTCATTGGTGTATTGGTCATTTTTTGTTTAAATTCAGAGCCTCCACCAATGCCTTGTGCAGAACGGCTTTTCTCGAATCGATCAGCTGGGTGACTTGACCCGCCAACGTCTCTGCGACATGGGTATCGCCAATGCAGAGGTCAGAGCCAGCCTGCTTACAGCAGCGCAGTTACTCACCAACACCAACTCCGGTAAGTTGCTCATTTGTAAACGAACATGGTAGTAGCAGTAGTAGTAGTAGTAGTACTTCGATTCGTGTCGTAATTAATGCTAGTTTTTCTTATATCGTAGCATTTTATTCTTGCTATGACCCATTGTTTAGAGAAATGTTTTCCCCTTTATATTATTCCACATAGCTCAACCGATTGGCAATTTAAAATATGACCAAACGGTTTTCGAACTAATAAAACGTATAGAGTCCATTGGGTCTGTTTGAGGGGTAGAAAACATAATTATAAGTGCTTTATTGAGGTCATGACGACCTAAACGTTCAGCATAAAAATGGTATGACAAAGCTGAACAAATTTTTAAAGATCGGGCAGCGATTGTTGTGCAAATAGTGAAATTGTTTTGAACGATAATCTCTTTGATGGAAGTTTTAAGCGTGTCCTGTAATTTAGAGAGGAGGTGCTTTTCTCAATCACTTTCAACCACACAGATGAGTTGGTGATAGGTCTAAACTGTACAGGTTCCGTAGAACCATTTGCCGGTTTCGGAATAGGTGTTATAGCAACATCTCTCCATTCCGTAGGAAAAGAACATTCCCTTGGTGAATAATTGATGAGTTGGTTGACAATCGGAGAAATCTCGGGGTGACAGATTTACAGAATTTCAGACGAGCCAAAATTTAGAAGATGGGATTAAGAGATGGTCAGTGGATTTGAAGATACAGCCATCATTCACAGCATCAGGGTCTAGGGAACCACTTGGTAGATATGAGCGATCTATTTTGATTTGTCCAGAGGTCGACGGGTTTGGATGTTCTGAACAGCTCGTCTGCAAAAATCCGATTGAGCCGGTGTACCTCAGCTGCTATCGTGATCGAAATGGGTTTAATTGATTGATATTGAGACAAAGAGGAAGAATTGGGCTAGACGCCTCAAGTAAGAAATTAAGAATCGACATAATTAAAGAAATAAAAGGTACCATGGAATATATCTGCTCTGGCAAGGGTCACATGGAAACGGGGTTTGGAAGGTCAAGTGAAGAATATCCCGGTGGCGTTAAATGACCCTGGCTATAAGGTCAAGTTAAAACGAAAGCAAATTAATGTTTGGCAAACGCCTAATGCGTTACATGACACAATCATAAACCTGGTGTTGAGGTGACGGTCTTTATGGCTCCATCATTAACAGATGTAACCTTTGTTTACCGGGGAAGATGTTCCGTTTGTCAGGTGTTTTATGTCATAAAGAACGCGTCAACATGTTTACGACACTCCCTTAATTTATGAATTCGTTACGTTTCCAAACAACGGAAGTGAACAAGGCGACTTACTTTAATTAATGGATTGGAGATTTATGCTTCCAGCTATTAATTATTGCTTACTTGCGGTTACGAGGACCAGAATCCAAACCTGGTAAATTACAAAGATTTAAACGCAGAACACTGAATGCTGTCGCATTTTGGGGTATTTACGGCAAGTGTATCCACAGAGCGGTGTCTGACGTCATCAGCACTGAGATCTGCCAACGAATCACCTGTGCGACATTGAAGTCTGGACACACTTATCAAAGTTAGAAAACCCCCAATTAGGGAAACGCTTCTCTTGTGAAGACACCCCCACGAGACAGTCGTGATAAATCGTGTAGTCAGTAGTTACCACCTTTCAACAGCAGCGGAGCTTCAACTTCTCGACCAAGTCTCCCAAGATAAACCTTTGCAGGATAACAACGCTTCTAGAAAGTTCTTTGACGAACATGAGACTGGGCTGATAGAATCTTCCATTAAGGAGAACACTGCCCGAGCTGATGCCTGACTAGATTTCCACAATTCCTGAGTGAAGCTCTATTGTCCATTTTTCGCAATTCTTGGTATTTGTTGGTGGTGCTGCCGACACGTTTTTGGGTCCGATTTTTGGCGCCGTATTTTTGAAGTCACAATATGGACGTCAGAAGTGTGTTCCGCTGATTTCGAATCAACCAACTTCGACATCATGTGTTTCCGTGTTGCAACATTCGGCTGTATCCAATGGGGGTTGCAGAGGTCGAGGTGGGCTGTAGTCTCCAATGCGTTCACGGATATCTCCTGTTCCAATTGGTGTATCTCTGTGAATCCTGATCACTAGGCAGTTGCTGACTGGCGATCGCTGGCATTGGCTGGTGTCTACACGACTCGGTAACGACGATTTGCCTCGTCGAAAACGCCTTGCTCCAAAACCTAACGCATTCCAAGAACACCGAGATTTAGGAACTCTAATTTGTGGACAGCTTTGAACAGAACCCGAACAGCCGATAGGTCAGTCAGTCGGACGATTAGTCACTTCTGCCGGATGGCGTGAGAAGTGTCAAACGATTGCCAAAAGGTGTTCGGTAGAGGGGGGAGCGTCGACCTTGGCGACGTTTGGGCGGATAAAAAATAGTCAAGAAATTCCAAAATTCAAAGCTGCCGCGACCACCAAAAGGCCCCCTACCAATCATCTACCAATTCGTGCTGCCATTTAATATTTTTTGTTGTTGCTGTTGTGAACAAATCAAATTCTCTCGTTTGAAAATTAATGAATATGTACATTAACATAATTAACTCAAATTTCTCGTTGAATAGAGAAGAACTGCTGAATTTCGGTGTGAAGGGCAATCATTTTCCACACTTATAATTTTGCGGTTAAAGGACAACTTGTTTAAATTGTAAAGATTGCGGTTTCGCTCTCAAATCAGGACAATGGATGCAGGTGGACTCTGCAATTACCTAAAAACGGCCTTAAATACGTTATTAAATAAACCAGACCAAATCGTCGTTTCCCATGTATCTCTAAATCCGGAATCCACGTCTCGGATAAATTTCTTTGTTCATCGAATCGGGATAGCGTGGGCCTCGGTAAACCACGAAGTCGTTGCAAAAACCAATCGCTGTCTCCAGAGATTGAACCGCACTCTGGAGAAAAATGGTAAACGACGCTCTCAGGAAACTACACGGACGCGGCACAAACGCTTCTCTGTCCGCCGAGGTTTCTGTTGAACTTCGGTCACAAAGCGAATCGATTAAACCCCCAACGGGCCTATCCACTAAGTAGGGGAGATTCTGGGAGTTTGGAGTCTGGGATGAATTTCCTGGATGATTTTCTCGACCCATAAAAAGACCAATTTAGTTACCCTGCAAATATCGATCGACAATTTATTTTGAAAATTTCCGCTTTTACTGTTCTGGACCAATAGCACGTCTGCGATGGATGTCTTGTGCGGACTGGCTGTAACAACTCGCTGTCTAGACACTGGGTATGGTATTTTGGCCACAAACGCGTCTCTGCCTTGGAGATATCGATCCCAATTTATTTTGGACATTTCCGATTTTACTGTTCTGGACGTTTCCGGTCTAAGCTGTTGTATAAAGCGGGGGAAACGGGGATGATTTGAGGAAAGTTCTGAGTCGATTTTGACTTGCCTTTGGCAGTGGCTGCCCACAAATCTGAACAACGGAATCTCCAGCACCACCAATGCCATTGGTCCAGACAATTCAGATTGCTCCTGAACATAAACTAGAAGCAACATGGCAATTTTGACATTTGGCATAAATCGTGCTGAACGCACAAGCACATACGAGTCTGCGATTTTTTATCATATAATGGATCGAGTAAGTGGATCGCACTTCTTATTTTTTCAGAGAGACCCATCTACCTCAGCGGTGACTCATCGACCCCCCAATTCTCCGGAAACTGGGTCCCCCCACCCCCCTTCAACCCGGTAGTTCCCGATTCCCGCGGTCTCTATGCCACTGCCGACGGTAACTACGCAACACCCATGAGGTACAGTACAAAGGCGCTAAGCCTTCATTTGTTTTGATAAGAGAAATTGAATCGGAAGAGTATTTTGATTGATCGATTCAGAATAGGCGAGTTTAAATATCCGTGTTCAAAAAATGATTAATATGTGCATCAATGCTTCATGTCGTCGGTCTTGTGGAAATTAGACGATGTAGTCTTCGCATTGGTCGAACAGATTTATATTTAGACAGGTTTGAATCTGGGGGATTGGAGGGGTCACCTAATAGATGAGCAGCTGGTGAAATGGCGTTGAATGATTGGCTCTTGGATGGCGAGCATAGGTAAGCCAATAGAAAACGAGACGTTGACCTTGAGGTGAAATAACTGATAGCAATGCGTAAGCATCTGCTAACATGGAAAACAAAGCGGATACGAATCAGATTGGTCAGGTAAGAGCCACGTTGTCCAGGGTTCGTGTAATGCTGCACCAATGTCGGTGGAGCTCTTCGACGGATTATTTTGATTGGCGTTTGCCGGTTCGGCAGCTCGTTTTAGTCAAATGGATCCAACTCACATAAATAATATTTAAACATCTAATCAATAGTTAGTGTCTGACCGGCGTTCCCTCAAAATGCTCGCCAAATGTATCCAAGATCGAAGCTCTCGATAGCAAAATATGTCGTCTAAGGTCAGCATTGTAGGTCAACCCAGGCCTACTAAACTATTCTTTTTGCGGCCATTAGTAGTTAAAAACGGAAATATAGTTCTGCTGGTGACTGGGCCTGTTTGTTATCTTTCAAATGTTAAAATATCTATGAACAATAAGACTTTCAAAAAAGGGACGTGTCGATAACGGTCTGATTCCGTTTTTGGACTTTGTCATAAAGCGCTTACAAAAAGTGATATGCATCTTTATTTGCCTTAATTGTTTTAAGTTAAAATCTTTTCTCAAAATATCACTCGCTTGTGATTGGTTATTCGCCTTCTCCACTCTCCTCAGATTGGTCAATCTTACCAACGTTTTCGAAATATTAATAACAACCAAAATTGGTTTCAATAATTTTCGCATCGGGGGATATTATCAAAAAATGGGATTTGTTATCATAAGGTTTTCTATTGTTCTAAAAGAATATTCAGCATTCTTTTCTTTAAATTCCTTCTCCGGCATTAACAGCCAATTTTAAACTTGTTTAATTAATAATCGATTTTTGATTTCGCGGGCAGATTATGACTGTCATCGCTTTTTGTGGTCGATACAAATCAGTCAATGCCGTTAAACAGAATGGTTGGAATTTTAGTAGGGCGCAAGATATTTTTGATAGGATAAATATTTTCCAGCTTCTCGAAGCCTCGCCTATACAAAAAAAGGTTTCTCCGAAAAGGAATCGAGGCACAGAGGAATTCCAGAACATTGCACAAAATTCACACTACCGCCATAACCTAAGACTAAACACCAATGCAGCTGTCTGGATATCTGGCGATGGGAAAAAGGTTTCAAAATAGCCACGAAAACGTCTCGAAAATGGCACGCTTTGAAACCAAGCAACGAAAATGCAATGGCAACGCCCAAAGACATGCCGTTAGGCTCAAGAGCCAGTCGAAATATACAGTCACCACCTCCGTTAACCTAAACATGACGTTCTCTTGTCTAGACCGATGAGTTCTCTCTCTGAATTGCCTAAAATATGTATTTTTGTTCGTTTGGCGAGATACTTGCAATAAAATTCAAACGGATATGCCTTCGCAGCGGGATGTCTTCAGCGTTATTGATTGGTCATTGGTCGTAATAAATGGTTTTGATGTGAAAATGTGTCTTGCCTACCTTTCACTTACGTCTGCTACGAAAATCGCAATTGTTTTAATGGTTAATTAGAATTTTATATTGGAATAAATTTGATTAATTTTTTTAATAATGTTGCCGGAAAATACATCATTTCGATTAACAGGCAATCGTGTATTTGGATTGAGAGATGCTGCTATAGTGGGTATGTGTGCATTCACTTGAGCTGAGAAGAAAAACAGTGAAGTAGGATTCAGAAAGGACGGAATTTCACAAAGACGGCATCTTCGAAAAACGAAAAAACTGGAGGACTACACATAGAATTCAGGCTTTTGATTAATAATTATGATTTTAAGCGCTTTCTTGAGGTTACCAGGACTAAAGCTTTCGACATAACAATGTTAGATACAAAAATGGTCTGTTAGTTTCTGCTTTACATGCTCTGGCCACACTAAATATCGGGACAAATAAGGAATGACCGAATTGCGATATGCCGCCGTTTACGTAGGTATTGAACGGTCGAAGTGATTTATTATTGGATAAACTTGAACATATGGGATGGGAGGGATCCTCTAATATACGAGCTGCGATTGGTGTGATTATCAGCGATTTTTGGTGTGGGGCCTTTTGACGGCCACCAACATTAAAAATAAATTATTTTACTTTTGTTGGAAAATCTGTTTTCTTCAAAACATCTTCATCGATCTTTTTACTACACTTTGCAAAAAAATTACCTTTGTTTTAACTTATCAATTTCATGGATTTACCATTGATCAAACGAAAATACTCGCGAAAACAGCTCACTGAATGCCGCAAAAACTTTATTATTAACTAGTAATGTTGCGTTAGACGACAGTGGAGGGTTAAAAACTTAAATTAACAATTTGACGATTGCTTTGCCTTTCCTTTTTTTATTTATTTCAAAATAGCTAAACCCCTATTACCTTGACATAGTGCCGACACCGTCTATCTTGTCAGTCTTGATTGTCGAGAGAGGGTTGATTGCATTTTCAAAATTGAAAAAAACTATTCTATCGAGAGGCTTTTAAAACAGATTTGAAATCGGGTTAAATTAAGATTAATTTGAATAAGAAGGCTTTCTTGAGGTTTTTCTGGGATTTAATTTGTGGAATTTGTAATTCTGAATCGCGTGATTTATAGCAGATACTAGACACAACAATAATATATAATTTTCAGACTCACTAAAACAAAGAAAGCTAACTTCTTAAACCCTTAAACGACCATTGAAATATACCGTGGAATGAATAGGTGTTGTCAAATGTAATACCGGACTATTGCGATGTATCGCATCCCATGATTCAACCTACTTAATCCTTTATCATCGTTTGCGCTTTTATTAAATCTTTAAATATGAACCAAAGTCCCACATGAATTCGGTTTTAATGAAATTTAATACTTTATATAAATATAAATGAAAGGATTAACTGCCCGGCGTAATTGTTTTCCTTGCCTTTGAAGTAAAACTTGTACTCCCACTGTCTTGTAGACAAAATGCCCAATTTACAACCAATGGACTCCAAGATAATCCTTTTGGAAGAAGAAGTGAGTACCTAGTTAAAAAAGCTCTTTTATATGTCAGGCTTCTCTTTAGAGGTGAAAATAATACTTTTTGTAGTACCTGATTGCTTCGTAAAACCTAATCCACTATTCTCACCCACTATGTTCCTATTGGACACCTTAATTTGTTTAAACAAATCAGTTGTAAACAAGTCGGGCTAATTTTTCGCGATTATCGATCGATAGTTGGCGTGCATGTGTGCATGAGTCACGCGTGACGCGGTTGCAATGCAGTTCTTCTTATAAGTAGCGAACTAGTAGCTTGTTTTAATTAATTAATTAAATCCTGTAAACCCTTATTACGATACGATGGGCATGTTGTATTTTAAATCCTTAGAAATGTTTTGCTGCCATTCCGGAAGTGAAACTCCGCGTTCAAGCAGTCGTGGAACGAAGATAACTAATCGTGCCGAAACAGCCTCTCTACAATCGATTCCCTGGCACCAAGAAGGTTTTAACCAACAGGGTTTGTGAAGCGATCATAAATTACATCTTTAGAGCAGTGATTTATGTTTTTTGGCAATGAATCTTAAATGGCCTTCTCCAGAATTGCTCAAGCCGAAGCGTACAAAGTTCAACTTAATCAAGCGATAATACTTATCTTAAACAGGTTTGCTAAAGACTTTCCTATAGCAGGCGGTTCATGCAAGAAGTTGTAAGAATATTTTTAATCATGGCATTCGATTTATTCTGCTCAAGAAGAACAACACGTTTGACCTCATTGCGTTTACAAATTATTTCTGGCCTTTTTTATATAAACAAGAGGAATTATCGCAATGGAATCGATAAAGAGTTACCATTGTCCTCTCAAAACAACTGACAAATTGGCGGCTAGAACTTAAAACAACGAACAAATATTTTTGGGACGGGATTTCTTAAATTGTTGCCATCAGTGAAGGACTACTAAAATGATTAGACTAGACGATTGTCTAGTTGAAAGCCGCCATGTTTTGTCAGTTGGCATTTAAATATGATCTATGCTAACGATAATGACCTTTCTAACCAATTCACATCTGCGTCTATTTTTCAGGGAAGCCCGTGTCTGGCGGTCTACGCAAAGCGTCGATTCGTGAACAATTCACCAACCAGGAATCAACTCCACCAGTGGTAAGCCCAAAAATGCATGCAAAGCACTGTTAAAATGTTTTATGTGGCTAGGCATTTACAACCATCCATGAATTGGTCACATACATTCGCAAAAAGCACCAATGTATTTCACTACTCAATAATTATAAGTACCAATGTATTTTAGCAACCGAAAACGCCCGTTGGCATTTTGCGGAAGGTTTCAAATTGGAACCCCACGAACGGTGATATTGCAAATCCCAACTCCCAAGAGGGTCTTAGAATACGCACGGGCTCTACGCCAAAGTCCGTCAAGATCGATGAAAGTGCCATTCGAAGCTGCGGAACTGATCTGGAACCGCAAATCTCTGGAAGCCTTCGTCATGAGAATATCGATTTGACAGCACCCCCGTACACCAATGAAGTGAGCAACCTGTTCTTGTCGAAACGAATGTGTGCTCGCTGGGGTGGTCAGAGAGGAGATGATTCAACGGCCAGATTCCTGTTGCTAATTGGCAGAAAGTTGACCACTGATCACAAATAGTGGTCGCGATGAGGATGTTGCCTGTTCCGTAAATCTCATGCCAATTACAGTAATAGCGTCATTCACGAGTGCGCCGACAATTAGAGATGATATCAGAACAATTACTGGGCCCTGGTAGCGTAAGATTCGTTTTAGAAGTGACCATTAAGCGCGAAAATATGCGTACAAACCGAATAGTCCGACCAATTGGATCTTGTGGATTATTTATGTTGTTAGTTGACTTAATGGAAAAAGAGGGCGTTGCGTAGAGTGTATGGCTGTAGATGACTGTTTACGATGGGTAACCGTTTGACTACCAGTAACGACCTTGAGATACGAGTCAATTGCCTAGAATGTGGGTTTTCTGCATGGTGATGTGCGTGGATGTCGAATCCGTAAATAAATAAATTTTCCCAACAAGGAGTTTATTGTTTATTGTTCAAAATTGTAATACCCCCAAATTGTGTCTTCTTAGGATGGAGAATCTGGAATTCCGCTTCGCCTGATTGAGCGATATGCCTGTGAGACTGAGCAGGATTTCCTAACGATCGCCGTCACTTTGGAGAATATACGCGAAAAGTCTCTGCGCAGAGAAAATCGACCAATGGTAAACGATGTTCGGTTGCGCGTTCATTGGACTGTAAAATGCACCATTATCGATCTTCTTTAAAATACAATTCAATAGGTGGAGCATTAAAGTACCAGCAAAATACGTCAATGAGGTGGATGTAGAACGATGAATAATCGCTTGCAATTAAATTCTTAAGATAATACGAACAACATAATATTTATTTAGTTTGGAAATTCCGCTATTATCCTAAATAAATAGTTCATACGGGACCTTTTTCTTGCCACAGAAATCGAATCTCGATGAGATCCACTCACAACGCTTCCTCAACTGCAACGGCATCAAGACGGACACGCTGGCCGACTTCCTAACGAGCATTGGCTTACCGATGTACTCTAATTGCCTGGCAACGGCCCTCCAAGAGCCAACCCCCCTACCCGCCAATCTCTGGGTCCTCAGCGACGCCCAGATGGTTTACGGCCTCGGAATCCCCGTCACCCACGTTGCACGAATACGCCAGGAGGCCGCCTTCATCCCCCGGGGCCTACTGGGTACTGGTGGCATGCTGAAAAGGGCGGCAGTTACGAAACAGCATCACTATAGCCGGCGGCAACTGCACCAGCATCACGCCAAAAACGCGGACCCCCCGCGACCACGACAACTCTTCCTCCGGCACCAGAAGAGGGGTGTGGGGTCGTGGACAAAGTTTGAGAAAAAAAACACCCTGATTCACTCCTTTTGATAGAAAAACAATAAACAATGAAATAATAGAGATTATATTGCAGTTAATGTTGGGGGAGTGACAAAACGATGTAGGATGGCGACAGTGGAAGCAACCAGGATGACCGGTCCAATAGACCGCAGTGTCAGCTTCCACACACTTGATGTGCCCTCGATGGCGGACTTCAATTTCTGTATTCTTTCAAGGATAGCATCAGTGGTAATCACGTTATCGGAGGCATTAAGAAGCCATTCTTCAATGGCTTTGCAGTCGGGTTCCAAATGTTTATGATTGGCCCGAACGTCTTCGAGGAGTACCTGGAGTTTCTGTTTTTCTGCATTCAATTTGCTCAAGTATTCCCCCTCCTTGTTTACGGCCAATCGGAAGGCCGCGCGGCGGGAAACGATCTCAGCTGGTGCCAAATCAGAAGCGTGTGTCGCACACCATCTGCGTGCCTCTTCACACAACTGTTGTGCTGCGCCATCACCGAACGCGAAGGAGGAGACGGCCTCAATCTCAACCAAAAAGGTCTCAAGGTCCTTCGACGTGGCGACACGACGATCGCGATTCTTTTGATCCGCTTGTAGCTGGCTTTTAAGAAGTGTGTCGGTGCTTAAAACCACTAATAGGATTGTAATTGCGAGGACTGTCGGTGGCAATCGCCACTGGGAATCGGCAGTGTCGCTTTCAGCGATTTGCATTTGTTTATGTAAACTTTTTCGCAATGCGCCGTTTTAAAGGGGTTCGTTGTGGGTGGCATTTCAATATCTCAGTTGGGTGGTATTGCAAGATAACCACGCAAACACAGACGGCTCACTGAAAATACTTTAATCATAATAAGAATAGTTCTATTTTAAAAGGAATTGTTTTTTTATGTGGTGGTGGTAAGAGTATTATAATTAGGTTTAGTATGGCGTATGTTCATGAAACGCTAGATTAAGGAATGCCGTTTGAGTATTGATGTGGTGTGATGATAGTAATATTTTTTTATTTTTAAATTCGAAAGTATGTTTATACGCTCGATTCATTACTGAAAGTTAAGGGTTTAGTAATGTAGCCGGGGTCCAATTATCGAACTGACATGGTGCCTATGCGCCGACTATGTCAATTGTCGTGACATGAGTAGATGTTTCATTTACACAGATGATGGAAAATCACGAAACATGATTGATGAGTGATGTCCCTATAACACGTTTTCCGAAACCGGCCACCCGAACCTGTTAAGTATAGACATATCACTAAAGTGATTGAGGAGCACCGCCTCTCTAAATTGGATGACGCCGTGGCCAAATTCTTGCACACCCTCCACTCTTCACTTAAGGCCTGAGCGGAAGCCGTTAAGGGAGCATTCTTGGACTTCACCTCCAGTTGCATAACTTTTTTTTTAAATAATCTCTTTTTCTAGTGGCCTGCCTATGCTCTCCATCCAAGAGATTATCGTGCAACGCAACATCACTAGTTGTACACTAATCGCTACTCGTATATTTGATAACCACTCCAATCCTTTCTATTCCAATTCATGTTTGCGTAAATTTCAGGATGTCGGCTTGAAAAAATGAGATGAATGCCATTTAAATAATCGCCCAAAGACCGCTATTATGCAAGTGCCAAACTTTATTAACGTCGCGGGTTTAATTCGCTTTCTTCTAAAATTTATTTAATGTATTCATGCACACTTGTTCTTGATGTAAATTTTATTGCTTAAAGTATTTCTCTTCGTGACCATAATACAACGAATATCGTTATTAAACGCTGAAGAGTGACTTTTAATATACATCTTGTTATTGTCTTTTTCGGATTGCAAGTTAGTTAAATATAAATAATCTAAAATAATATTTGATCATCAATAAAAAAACGACATTAAAAGAAAAAATGTTAAAATTGTTAAATCGAACTGGACTATTTTGTCTAAAGGTCGCTACTATTTATATTGGAGGTCAAATATTGCGCGTACATTGTGAATTATGGCATCGGACGCTGTTAATTTATTTGATCTTCTCGAGCAAGCTCTCGGAAATCCAGAGGTTTAATTCAATGTTTAAATTATCTGTTGCGATATATTGGTGTCCGTGGAACTTCTAATAGATTTTACATGACGATACAATTGGGCCAAGTTTTCTGTCAATTGTCGAAATACGCTAAAGATAAGAAAGAAAGCAACATGCCCAAATTCCTTAGTTGTTCTCATTTATTAATTTCCCATTCGCAATGTCTGTTTTAATTTCAAAATCTATTACTTTTACTGTTTCATTTTAATTAATAAAAATAAAACACATTAGTAGTCAGACAAATGCTGTTGTCATTAAACAGTTTTTCTTCAAGGTTCAAATTATATTTTTCAGCCAGGAGCGGTGAATTTCAATATTCTTCGTGAACTGCTTTCCGAAATCTTGAAATATGTTGGGCTAAATAATTCCATATGCGTCGGGAATTCACAGCAGCAGGATGCAGACACATATCGAAATTTTGTGCGTTTTTTTCTGTTGAAATTTCTAAGCATTCGGAATACAATACTTTATGGCATATAATTCGGGATTGCAGCCAGAATCTGAGACCAAACCTCCTCAAGTTGGATACGTGGATTCAATCGCCAATAAAATCACCATTCTTGAAAGTGAAATGGAAAAGGTATATGTTTTTTTTATATCTACAGACTAACCCAAAATGCTTAAAATACAATATCCACATGAACGTTTAAATCGTTGGTTCTATCATTTATTATTTTTTTAGTTTCAGGAACAGATGAGTGTTCTGACTCTGGGGCAAGCGAACCTTCAATCAAGTATCTCTAAAATAGAAGAAGAAGCTAAATTTTTATCGATTACTCTTGAAAGGCTTGAGGAAAAAGTAAACATCATTGGTAACTAAAACGTTTTACCACAGAATTTGGAGTCAATTACCACAAATGCGTCCCTTTCACAAATACATGACGACGTTGCCGGACTGAAACTCAGATTTGAAGCCATGAAGGTGACTATCGAGATGATTCTGTTTTTCGATTCCAAAACTGTCCAGTTTAGCATCTATTTTCGTTAAGACGGATCAGGAGAATCAATGCAACGAAGCTGAATTATTTCAACAGTTCAACACTCGACTTCTGACCTTAGAGACGGCGTTTAAAAACGTAAGACACCATTTAACTGTTTTTTTCGACAAAATATGCTGTTAAGCTATACGCATTAGCATTGTGGATTATATATGAAATATTATAGACCTTCTTAACATAGTTGAACACAATTTCATGTTGCATTTGTAGGCCGAAATCAATCAACATCCTCTTAAATTGGTGCAATTGAACGTCTCCGAGGTAAACTTCTTTTTCTTCCGTAAAAAGAGATGAGTGTCGCTTTGTGATCGGAAATAATGCATTTATACTACGTAATAAATTTGTAAGAGGATATCAAACCAGATTTTGCGTACACTAGGACACAAATAAATTCAGTTGCGCGGTAATCGGTTTATATAAATAATGATAGCAATTGCAAGCGCTTTATTAAAGTCAAGATGATCAGAACTTTAAATATAACATATTATTATTATTAACAATGCTATATAGGAAACTCATCAAACTAAAAATCGGGACAAATAAGTAATGACCGAATCGGCAGTTCCTTCGCATCGGTCGGAGGAATTTACATTTCGATAAGCTTGAATTGAGGAGATTAGAGGGTGAACTGACTTCGAGTGTGTTCGGCATCTCGGGTGGCGTCTGTGATTGGCTGATCTGGGAGTCGAACCCAGAGCGAACACGCTGACCGCTTTTATGGACATTTTCATCATCAATATCCCTCCATATAGCTGTCCTATATGGCTCAACCGTAAACATCGATAAAAGTTACTGTTGATGCTCAATGGTTTTTGTGTTGCGAAATTCCTCGCCGAAAGGAACTCGAGGCGGTTGAATTCGTGATGATTTTGTCGATTTCCATTGAACAGCCTCTTAGTCGCTTGATTGCAGAGACACCCGACCTATTTTTGATAGGTTTGTCCGGGAGTCGATTTCAAGGCCACACCATGGGTTTCCGTGGTGAATCAGATTGGCTGCTTCCATGGGCCCAGGTTCCTCAGAACCTCCAAGGTGGATGGGCCCAAAATGTAGAATATAATTAGCAAAAGATGAACAGTTAGGTTTAAATGTAGTGTTTAACGCGCGTTGATATGAAACGGCATTCAAATGCTCCATCGATTTCGATTTTAGTAATTCAAATATAACTAGTTGTAGAGTTATTTACCTTTTGTATTGAAAAGTCAAATTCCATTATCAACTTTTAATTGTAAATACTATGCTTCTGCTGCAATATGCGAGAAAGAAACATTGAGAAATAAATTTATAGATTGAGCAGGATACACCCTCGACAGACGAAGAACACGTAAGAAGCGAAATTATGTCGAAGATTGAAAATCTGACCCAGCGCGCGGACAATCAGGAAGACCAGCTTCAGGTAATGTAGTTTAACAAGAAAACACGCACAATAACATCGATTTGTTTTTCAGAACATATCGGCCGAAATGTCCTTACAAAAGATGGATCGAGCCGTTTTCGTGAATGTCAATGAAGCACTCGGTGCGGTAAGCTCTTGTAATGAATACATGGATACTTTTCTCGCACATTTATTTTGGTGCTTTGCCCCATGGCAACAGGTAATTCGGGAAATTTGATCGCATTCATGTCTTTTTTATCTTAGATGCCGAGTAGGCTAGATCTGGCAAGAAAGTTGGACACCGCAGAATTTACGAGAGCTCTTGATCAATTGAACGGCGATATCGGGAATCTGATACAGCAACTCCAAGATACGGTAAGGCGTTTCTAAATTACTGTGACACACATAGTCAATCAACTCAATTTATCCGCACATAATGCTTTAAAGGAAAGTGGTTAATGTTTCATAAAAAATGGTGTCTTGATCATATGGTTTAAACTCCTAGCGTCGAACAGGTCAATTAAATGAATTAAATAAATTCATTACCTGCTCCTCTGTTACAGAAACAAATATTCCAGAAAAGGTTCAATGACATTGAAGCCTTAGTTGTATCCAAGGCAGATTGTATAGCTGTGGACGGATTAAAAGCGCATACCGAGACAAAAATTAGACACCTCGAGAATCGCGTCAAAACGGCCCAGGAGGCTGCGCGCTTGGAGGCCGCTGTTGGTGACCTTGAGGACGCTGCTGGACTTCGGAGACAGCTGTTTCATTGCATTTCTTGCGACAGACCGCTAGCTATGAAAGCACTAAGGAGGTGAGAATGGTGGCCCATAGAGACCAATGCCCCGTCAAAATTTCAACACAGCGACCCGGTTGAGGTTTAATCAATAAAGTGTTTTTTTTTATTTCAGTAGCAAGGAATCGAGAAGCAACTATGTAGATCCACCGTTTGTGCGGTATGTAATGCGACGGATATGTACATGCCTGTGTGGAGCTGGTTGAATGACATGCGTGTTTTGCTTTTTAAAAGGCACAAGACGTCGGTCTACGATGTATATAAGACGATGCGTGTCGCCGGGGGACCACATACGGTGTCCACTCCAAAGGAGCGAGACAAGGGTTCAGTCGGGTACGATAATAGAACAGTGAACAATGAGATATTTATAGGAAATCAAAGAACTTTAAAATGAAACCATTGGACAAGGAAGGAGATAAAAAAGTAGACCAAGAAAAGGTGCAGTCAACCAGCAGAACATTGGAATATGTAAGTTTGTTTACATGAATCGGAATAAAATTATGACAAAACCACGGTTAATTACACGTCGTCTAATTAATAAACCGGATTTTTCCTTGCAAAATACCATGGATAAATGAACGTTTTATTTCCAAATTTATACATTAGGTTGAAAAACGAACGGACGACATTCACTTCGATCTTGAACACGACAATCTGTATGACCTGCAGAATTTTGCTCCCCCTGGAAGTGAAGAACAGTCAGAGAATAGTGAAGGCTCGCCCAGACCCGTTGCAGTTGAAATTAGTTCACCCGAATGAAAATGTCTCGTTTACTACTCAGAGAATAAACAGATATCCTAAATAATCTTTTTAATTTAGTTATCAAACTATAAAGACAGGGCATCTGTATTGGCGTAATGAAATCAATGCTTAATCAAATTGAAAATCCAAAAACCTTTCTTTTGAGTAGAATTTCGTACATCATAACTGTGTCGCCAAATGTGATAGTATTGTATGGAGGGTTGAATTAACCCTGAATGTATAATAGACGAATTGTCTGTGCAGCAAGGAGAAATCGTATTCGTAAGTGTAACGTACAATATACGTCAGTATAGTAAAACACAATTAATAATTAAAGTAAGCAATCACCACAATAACTCATTGACGAATATGTGTGCCTCTCGAAGAAAGTATGCATCGTTACAGCCCTCCGATCTATATTTAGAAAGTGTCTAAATTCAAGACCCCCTAACATGAGAACTGAAGCCTGAATTTATATTGTATATTCGTGGGAGATAAACATATAATGTGCATACTCTTTAGATAAAGATCAAAATATAAATTATTGATAGCACAAACATTTTGAAAAACTCTAAGCCAATCATATGTTTGTTATAGTAACTTTTTTGTTTGGGTGCAAATAATGGCTGTTTTTATTTATTCCAAGCGCTTACTCGCTCAGTGATGTATGGCATTAAACATTAGCACGGAAAAACAAACTTACAATAAAGTAAATTAGTTTAAATGATTATTTTGTTTATTTTTTTTTCTCTTAAGATGCTAATAGTGATGCATTGAAAGTTTTACACCAAGCATTACTTGATTATTTCTATTATTAACATAAAAAATGTTTGTCAAATTGTATTACATGAAGGTCAACTGAATTAGTGTATTGTGAACGCAAAACTGACTTATCTCGATGTCAGTACCAGAGCAATACGTTTCTCCTAATGTTACATCGACATCATCAACTCGACGAGTATGATTTTGTATATAAGTGCATTAAATGTTTTTATTATGTTGTATTTATTGCGTCAAAATGTTTAATGGTATTGACTTCTTTGCTAATGTGTTTCAATATTTCCACATAGCATATTCCTGTTTGATTGCAACGCTTTTGCGTTTTCCCATTATTTTAGTCGGATACTAGCCAATCTATTTTGAGAGCAGCTCGTGCTGGAAATCTTACCAAACTCATCGATTCAATTGCTATTCATGGATCTGATATCAACACATGCAACGCAGTGAGTCTTGTGTAAACATTTGAATGTATTGTAAATGCGGTGTGCTATTTTTTTCGTTCATTTTATTGCATTGTATAAAATTATTTGGCGACGGTTTTTAATGCGATTGTACACTCATTTCCGTATTATTCACAAATTAAAAGTTGGCAAGCTCAGACCAATCCGAGGTTCGATAAATACGATATTAAAATTAAATCCCAAATCGTTAGCTATTTTTTGACGAAAATCTGATGCATGCTGTTTCGTCGATTAAGTTAGGGAGTGGAACTTTTTATTTTATACCAAATTATTATTTCATGTTTTTAAATATTGTGGATGTTTGTTAAATGTTTTTGTTTCCAACCTATCGATCTACCTTAAAAAAATAACTGATATTTGAGGTCTGTCGCAGGCGTACGACGTATTAATTTTTCAAGTGGTAGATTGAATGCATTTAAGCGAACCGAAATCAAACTGTTAAGTGGAGACGTTTGTTAAACCGTTTCTTTGAGCGATCATGACTTCATAATTTTGACAAAATTAATTACTATGGTTTATTGTTTTTTTAATTTATTATTTCATGCACATATTTTGGCCCTCGTGTAACCCTACTACTCAACTTAAATACATTGATCGCCAATTATTGTACCCACGGCTCCTTGACCTAAAAACCATTGATTCTACTCGCGGAAACGATTTGTGGATTCGCGCATAATATCATCTACATATTAACGCAGTTGCCTCTTGTGCCGTAAACAAAGTCTTTCTTCGCACATCTGCTGGACATCTGCTTTTTCATGTCCTTTCTCCCACAGATGGCTCTCCAAAGTTAGCTTGCTTTTTGAGGCATGATGAATGTCCCGGATTGGCGACCAATTGGCAGCGATGGGGGTTACGTTCTGGTTCCAGCTGCATCGTTGTCCGCTCCTCTGGCAACCGCAATTTAACAAAGGCGACGACGAAGGTTTTAAAGCCGCGTATTTGGTGGGTCTAGGAAGTGGCCGAATAACTGCAACCAATAGCGTCCTTGTCATACCAGCTCGCTTAATAGATTCTTCGTCGAATACACGTAGTGGGCATGTCTCGTGGCTGTACGTTAGTACGGAACGTATAGCAGCAATGAGGGGGCAGACTGATCACAACTAGACCCCAAACCACGTTGGTTTAATCTCGTGTGTAATTTTCTTTCCAGAGCGGTCTCAACGCACTTCACCTTGCAGCCAAAGAGGGGCACGCCGATATTGTGCGTGAGTTGATTCGTAGACACATTGACGTCAACCAACCGACCAATAAGGGCAATACTGCCCTTCATATCGCCAGCCTGGCTGGGCAATTCGAGGTCGCCAAAATTCTCCTCGACAACGGAGCTCTTATCAATGTGCAGTCACAGGTACATGTCGATTGTTATTCTTGTTTCCAGATGTTAAAGACAAACACGCCTGTTGGTGGTCGTGATTGTTGTTTTTGGCGACCATTTGGGTCTCATTAGACGGCATTTCTGTATATGACAGCGGTTGGAAAAAACACGAGTTTCCAATTGGCACATTATCCGGTTGGGCGGGGCTTGGTGAGCCGCTGATTTGCAAATGTCATTTCAACGGAGACTACTCTTGGCAATATAGGTAGTAGCAGTGTACCGGTGACGGCATTCAATGCAGTTCCACCCGAAGAGGAGCATCATTCAACAGTATAGAAACGCAGAAGAAGAGGCAAGGCCAGTGGCCACTCTCCAACTTTAAATCGATCGGCGGTCCAAAGTTGGTGTAGGAAGTATCTGTCAGGCCACTAGCGGGCTAATTACGCCTCGGTTTCAAATCTACTCTCGGGGGTAGTAGAGAATTCGATCCCAGCGGCAGGTTTGCGTGGAGGGGGCTATTTAATTCAAGAAAGGAGGCAGTTCTATTCTGTAACCAACCGGAGTCCGTCTGCCGCTGCCTTCAGATTCGAGGTGCTTTTGATTGGGCGGGGGACGTCGCCTGTAGTGCCTGCATTCCTCGTCTAATCGTGTCATTCCGTGAAGCGACGAGACCCCATCAGAACTTTGATTAATATGAACCTGGATTTCGTGGATCTTCTATTTGCTATAAAGGTTTAGAAATTGTTGTTTTTACCTAACAAAGCACTGTTCTCACAAAATGGGTTTAAAAATATCCAGAAACATCGGCCGTCCCTTTATTGCTGGGGAAGTTCCCTCGTAGACCCTGAACCAATCATGCATTTTGTGGTTTTTGCGTGTTAGCGTAACCCAGTGAATCACCCTCTAGATTAATTTAGCAGCATTCTTTAGTTGGCGCAGTAACTGCCAAAATAGTGACTGCTGTGGTAGTAGTTATGGCAGAAGTAGTAGTAGTAGTAGTGGCAACCGTAATGCTAGTAGTTATCAGATTATAGGTAACAATAAAGCGATTAACGGTATTCACCTTTACAAATGCTCGATTTCAGTAACATTTTTACTGTGGGGTATGGAAACAAGATTCTCATTAGAAAAACATGATTTCGAATCGCCAGGCTTCCTTTTGCAGGTTTAAAGCGTGCAGGACCACCAGGAGCTTGAGTCGGGCTTTCTGATTGGTCCTTATTTAAAACGATTTCACCGCTCTTCTCATACTCTTGTGGTATTTATCTTACAGAACGGATTCACGCCACTGTACATGGCCGCCCAGGAGAACTATCTGGAGGTGGTGACTCTTCTGCTGGCCCATGGAGCCAATCCCAGCCTCACGACGGACGACGGATTCACGCCGCTGGCCGTTGCACTTCAACAGGGCCACGAGAGAACCGTGACCGTCCTCCTGGAATCAGATGCTCGCGGCAAAGTCTGTTTGCCTGCCCTTCATATCGCCGCCAAGAAGAACGACGTGAAGGCCGCCAGTCTGCTGCTCAACGGCGACGTCAACGTAGACCACCAGTCAGCTGTGAGTATGAAAAACGATTCAGTCAAACAAATCGATAATGACGTCAAAAAACGACGGTCGTTAACGCAAACCCCCTTCGCCTGTTGTTTAAATTGAATCGATAACTGAAAAAATCGATGATTAAATGCTCGCACTTCATGGAGCCATCAGTCTTCTGCCCAACGGCGACGTCAACGTCGACGGCCGATCAGCTGTGAGTATAAAAAACGATTCAGTCAAACAAATCGATAATGACGTCAAAAAACGACGGTCGTTAACGCAAACCCCCTTCGCCTGTTGTTTAAATTGAATCGATTCCTGAAAAAATCGATGATTAAATGCTCGCACTTCATGTAGCCATCAGTCTTCTGCCCAACGGCGACGTCAACGTCGACGGCCGATCAGCTGTAGGTATAAAAAAACGATTCAGTCAAACAAATCGATAATGACGTCAAAAAACGACGGTCGTTAACGCAAACCCCCTTCGCCTGTTGTTTAAATTGAATCGATTCCTGAAAAAATCGATAATTAAATGCTCGCACTTCATGTAGCCATCAGTCTTCTGCCCAACGGCGACGTCAACGTCGACGGCCGATCAGCTGTAGGTATAAAAAACGATTCAGTCAAACAAATCGATAATGACGTCAAAAAACGACGGTCGTTAACGCAAACACCCTTCGCCTGTTGTTTAAATTGAATCGATTCCTGAAAAAATCGATGATTAAATGCTCGCACTTCATGTAGCCATCAGTCTTCTGCCCAACGGCGACGTCAACGTCGACGGCCGATCAGCTGTGAGTATAAAAAACGATTCAGTCAAACAAATCGATAATGACGTCAAAAAACGACGGTCGTTAACGCAAACCCCCTTCGCCTGTTGTCTGTTGTTTAAATTGAATCGATTCCTGAAAAAATCGATGATTAAATGCTCGCACTTCATGTAGCCATCAGTCTTCTGCCCAACGGCGACGTCAACGTCGACGGCCGATCAGCTGTAGGTATAAAAAAACGATTCAGTCAAACAAATCGATAATGACGTCAAAAAACGACGGTCGTTAACGCAAACCCCCTTCGCCTGTTGTCTGTTGTTTAAATTGAATCGATTCCTGAAAAAATCGATAATTAAATGCTCGCACTTCATGTAGCCATCAGTCTTCTGCCCAACGGCGACGTCAACGTCTACCGCTAAATCAGCTGTGAGCTGTTGCTTGAATTAAATCGATTAGAAACACAAAATCGATGATTAAATGCATGCACTTCATGCCGCAGTGAGTCTTATGCAAATCGGCGACGTCAATGTAGATAGCCAATCAGCTGTGATCAGTTGTTTAAATAAAACCGATTCGATAAAACAAATATCTGAAACAAAGGACTGAAAGACGTTACGGGCCGCCTATCAGATGTGAGTAGTTGGTTAAAATGATGAATAACTTCAAAAAAAGACAGACAAGCCGTTATGGGCGTTGACGCAGACCATAAATCAGCTGTACGTATTTGTTTGCATTGAATCGATTAATAAAGCAACGATTCAATATTATCGCCGATTTAAAGTATACATGGGCGTCAACATAGTCCATAAATCAGCTGTAAGTAGTTGTTTAAATTGAACATTTAAGTAAAATAAAATGTAAAATTACCGTGCGTTCAGCTTGGCGCGAATCTGTTTGTCTTCGTGTAATGCATTCGAAGACGTGAACTCAATTCTACCCAACAAATAGCGTCGTAGTTAGCGTATTTTAAAGAACACGATATGCGCTGATTTCAGCAACCGCATTCCTACCCAACCAGATCTGTTCAAGGTCACTGCAGTCTGGCGATAGCAGCTGTTCCCAAAAGTCTGAACTACGACGGAACCGTGAATATTTGTGGTTTGTTTGGGCTTGACGCGGAACCGTTTGCAATCTGGGAGGTTTATAGGCTTCCTTTTCTGCGAAACAAGCCTGTTTGATCGAAATGTGGTTCAAAGAGTTGTCGCAGACCAGAATAACCGCGGTGTGAGTGATTTGGCCTATTGGTGCGTTTAAAGACGGCGCTATTGGTTCAGAAAGTGAGTACTGGTCACAAATGCAGATATCGCAGACTTCATAAATATGAGAATAAAGATTGCGTTTCTTTTTCAAATGAAAAATAAACAACCATTTTTAATGGGAAAACATCATTTTTTTAATAGTATACAATTTATGAATCACAAATGATGTATTTAAAGTCTCCCCGCCACGTGCGAACTTTCAGATTGTTTTGGTGAAAGGCTCGATACAATTTCAGAATACCTGGGATTCAATGATCCAATGACCCCAGAACACCAGATCAAAAATCGTACCAAACAGCATAGTTACCAAATACGGCAATTTGTGTACATAAACTGAATTGAGCTTCGTCTGTGAAGAATTGTTCGGATGCAATAGCTGCTTCTTGATTAATTTATGTTTAAATAATTCAGTCGAGATTACAATGTTATGTGAGGTTCCCTTCTGCAACCACCCATATCCCAGTTGTGCCACCATTCGACCAATCCCGTGGCAGATAACCGTCGTGGTCGTCGCCCCGTTCAACGAATTCTCCCAAAAAATGGTCATGGCGGTCACACTCCCTCGGTGAATCGATCGATACCTCACCGCGGGAGACTGGGTGGGGAGAGGATCAGCGGCTTCGGTCGTCCCACCTGAATGCCGACAGGACAGTGTAAGCGCCACGTCAGAGTCTGTCGTGGTGTGTTGCTTCCGAGTTCCACACGAGCGGCCGTCGAAATTGATGCCAATTTTTAAACAATAAACAGTTTTTTGTTCCTTGTAAGGTCAGCATTGTAGTGCTTCGCGCGTGACCTTGGAAATGCCGGTCTCTAAAGGTGTGTGTTTTTTATCCTTTTTTCAGAGCGGTTTTACAGCTCTCCACATCTCGTCTCACTATGGCAACGTCGATTTGGTTGACCTTCTGATCTCGCGCGGAGCTGATATCAATTTCCAGGCGAAAGTGAGTTTGCTATATAGTGGAATTGGGTGAAGCAAGATTGTTAAACTGACTGCGCCTTTACAGGGCGGTTATCAGAGAATACCTTTTGAGGGTAGTTGACGAATCAGCCCTTTTCTACTTGGTTTCTGAGCAATTAAATGCCAAGATGGTTAGCAATGCTGATACTGTTGGATTTTGTTATGACCCATTATCCTCACCAACCGGAATGTCTGCCTCATGTAGCGGTTTCTTTTTCAAATTCAAATTAAACACCCATTGTTAATGGGATAAATCATCTATTTATTGATAAATATAGCAGAGGAACTAATATTTAGGAATGATAAATGATGTCCAAAAATATCGAGAATTGAAGTGTAAGCCTGGCATTCTGAACGTTTATGCTAGCGGGTTAAATGTTTACATTTTAAGAAGGGATTAGAAATTGACCAGGGATTTGTTGCACGCTCGTGTGTTTGAACTCAAATGTGTAGTGCCTCCGTTATTTTAAACGCTTTGCTTTCCACCAGTGATTAATTTTATTGGCGGAGTGAAGTCGGCCTTGGGAAATTGACGTTATTAATAGAATTAATTGGATGTAAAGCGGGCAAAACATTTCAGCCATGAAATTTGCAAGCTTCGCAGTCGAATGCGTGAACACTACACAATTTCGAGGGTCTAGTGAAATGGCGAACCATTTAGGTCTATATAGGATGGGTAAAGCGGTTTTATTTGAAGACTGTGGACCTTTAGCTGGTTGGTATTAGCTGGTTGGTCCATTCAATCGAGAGTTTTTTAATAAAAAAATTCTCCGTACGTTGTTTTGCATCTCTCGCGTCTTAATGAATTGCTTCAATAGTTAATTTCAACTTCGCATTTTCTTATTTACACGTCTGGCTGGACGTGTGCCGATACCCGTGTGTGTATTCCGTGTCTGGGGTGGGGGGGTTGTGTGTGTTGGTCTGTTCCGATAAGCTCTGGAAGGCGTGGTCAAATTTGGGGACGTTTTTGGCTGAAATGAGTAAGACGTGTCATACGCCCCGGAAAATATGTCAACCGCCCTTCATATTGTAAAACCGTTTCGCATTTGCTGAATCAAACAATTCGTGTGGGGGGGTGGTGTATTTGGTGGAAATTCGCAGTTTTGATTAATTTCCGTTGTCGATTGTATTTTGTTTCTTTAAAACAATGGTAGGTTATTTCGAAATTATTCTTCATTTTCCGCCGGAATAACGTGATATCAACAGACCAGACCGCGGCCTTCTACTCAATCCAATGTAAATTATAATGCTATATGGAAATCACCAACGCGCCATGTTTTATTGGGCTGCCCTGTGATTGGTCTATGGGCTGTGCCAGTGATAAATCGATTACTATTGGTCGGATGGTAGCCAATGAGGAAAGTTAGTTAGTGAGTGAGTCTGGTTTGTGACTCCCTGGAAATTAAATTTATCAACACAACTGATCGCCTGATAAAATTAAAATTCGATTTTGGGAGCATCACCTGTTTCCTGATCTAAATCGGTCTTGAAACGTTTGTGGTGACATTTGAACGGAAATGCCATCTAACTTGTATTATTAGATGTCAGGTTGATTTCAGTCAAATCAGACCAATGGCGCACTTAGCAGCAAATCTGATGTACCAAATTGTAATGGATTCTTGGTTGTCTCTGAATTTGTGCGTTCAAAAGGTCTTTTCTGATTTCGTGTTTTTCCAGCCAATTTATTTGCATTATTGATGCGTTTCGCGGAAACCCTTCAATTCAAAATGCCGCGAATTGGAGTGGACAAAAATCTGTATTCTCATTGGTCCTTTGGCGTTGTTTAGCGTTTTTAATTGGTCTCGAAGCTCGTGTTGTTTAGACGCCTATGCAAAAAGGGCTTCCATTCTACGCTCAACTATAAGACGGCTAATTTTACTAGTTTAAAATAAAGTTTTACTGGAATATTTAAGATCATGGATCTTAGGAAAAATTTTAAAGAAGTTTACAATTTTGGCGCACAATTTTTTTTTGTTTTGTAAGTTTACACCAATAACAGACGCCGCCGCCAAATTTGCAGTACAACTACTATTGCCAAGAGTATTATTCGTGGAAAGTCAATCCATGAAACCGACTTATTCTCAAGACAAGTTAGCCGCACTATCTCTGTTTTGATTACGAGATGGTTGTGGGAAGAATTTCGGGAAAACAGGAAGTATGGCATTTCGGAAAACCCAATTAGTGTGAAGGCAATTTGAACACCTCAAATAATGACCGGTTGTGGAGAAAAAAACTTCCTTAAAGTAATCCAAATTTAGGCGTTCGATCGTCTAAAATGGGCATAAATTTCTTAACCCACTTGCTGCAATTAGGATGTGACCTCGTGCGTCGTGCATTTGACCTCGTCTGTGTATGACGCATCCAGTAATGTGATTTTAAATCCCATGGCAACAGCTATTGCAAATTTTTATTTAAAGATTACATTATCGTTTTAAACGGATGTGTAAGAGAATCAACGTACACAATTCACGTAGACACATCACATCATACCTACAATATGTGTACATAATTACACATTAATTAATTTTGGAATTATTGGGGCTCGATGATCCAATCACCCCAGATCACCAAACGAAAATGCGCAACATATTTTCGTGGGTTTTTCAATTCCCAAATACGGCAATTTTGTTTCGTTGCGTAAAATTAATTAAGCTTCGTCTGAGAAGATGGCCTTTACAGCAAGTTTTTTTTTATCACAAACAGAATCCTTTAAAAATTAGTGTTTAATTTTGATTCATGAAAACAAAACCCCAATCAATGGCCTTGAGATGGGCGCCATTTCATGCGTTTGCTTTCGTGAGTTGTATTTACCAGTCTGTTGTTGCTGGCGACAGCTGACAAAGGTTTGTGTGCCAACAGAATCCTTCGGGATATATTTTTTCACATGTTTTCCGGAACTGGCAATTGGAAAGGACGAGGACACTGGAGGGTTGCTGTCTTCTTCCTTTTTACTCCAATCCTCATGCATCAATTTCATTGGTTGCTGTTTTTAAACACGTAGAACTCAAATCGATTAAGAGGGGATAAGTAGATTTCTTTGGCGTCGCGAGCAACGATTAATCTACATTTCCAGAACATTCGACATCTTTTAGCGCGCATGCAGACGAAATTTGCAATTCACCATTTATCAGTCGTAAATTGTAGACTCGCGACTATACATTTCAATAAACCAATGATGATTTCCGATTAAAAATGCGTGTTTTATTCGGATTTATAAAAAAACCCAAACTTGAAAGAGCCCGTACTTTCCGATTTCCATCTGTGCCTCGTAAAACGAATTGCGAATTCGAAGATTTGGATCTCTCGGCTTCTGAGTTTCCTTCTACTGCGCCTATACGAGCCAAATTGGACGGAAAAGGCAATAAAAGCGGTTCTTATAACAGCGGTTGGAAAAGATGGCTTCAGTCTGCCTAAGGCGATTCTCTATGCGTGAGGGATGCGTCCAAATCACCTTCTACAACAACTTCGTCTCACATAATCGAACTTCTTAGACAAGTCAAATTCCACTCCTTGATCCGATTTTGTCGTAAAGGTTACAGAAGCAAGCGATTCGGCGCGAATTCGGTCATCGACTCGAAATTGAGCGTTTCAGGACCGACTGGTCGTTGGTATAAACAACGGTGACCTTCAACGAGAATAATAAAACACATTCCTATTTAAATTGTTCTTCGGAAGGGACGCGAAAGGACAGGTGCTTAAACAAACTTATCAAAGTTTGAAAACCCCCAATTGGGGAAACGCTTCTCTTGTGAAGACAGCCCCACGAGAGAGTCGTGATAAATCGTGTAGTCAGTAGTTACCACCCTTCAACGGCAGCGGAGCTTCAACTCCTCGACCAGGTCTCCGAAGATCAACCTTTTCAGGATAAAAACGCTTCTAGAAAGTTCTTTGACGAAAATGAAACTGGGTGGAGAGAATCTACCTCTCCCTGCAACGACCGCTTCTTCTGGAGGACGTTTAACTCCTCTCAAGAGATATCGCGAATCGTAGCCTTCCAGCGACGCACTCCGTAGACATTCTGTAGCTCGAAGCGTTCCACGGCAGCCGTAGTAAAACGTGGCCGAACAACAGCGATGTCGAAGGATTGTCCCTGTATCCACGTCTGTACTGCGGAGTACACTTCGTGGTTGAGGATCTGGGCGCATACTTCAAATTTACCGTTGCCTTCGACGCGCTGTGTTCAGATTTTACAGCCGTCGGTTTGAATGAGTCGGATAGCGGCTTTTCTCAGTTTGTTGGCCAGCTGTTTGGACGCTGTCTGCGATTAGAGACATGAACGCCTTAAACAAACCTCTCTCTTTGTGTATTGCTACGACCACTTGGGTGCAATCATCGTGAAATTGCCGCATCCTGTCTGCATCTACCATCATTCCACTAACTTACTCTCTGCAAATGATTACTAAAGGTTTCCCTGGATGATTGCATGTCGCTGTTGCAGTTAAAGTTCCAGCGGTAGCCTTCTGATTCGAGTTAAGCGCGCGTGGTGTGTAGATCTTCCGTTAAAACAATTAATTTTTGAAGAGAGTGGTTGACTGGTTCCGATCCATCACAATTTATTTTCTTTTGACAGGGTGTAGAGCCTTCGTTTTTGTTTAAATGGTAGCCTAACTCCCAAAACAATGGTAAAAACAATGTTTCTCAGAAATAAACCCGATTCGATTCATTTTCCATAAATTGTGGACGTTATTACGATGTAATAATAATAATAATTTTTACGCTTTATTAAGGTCACAAATACAAGAACTTTCAGCATTTTAATGTTTAACAGGAATGGAGGAAATAACAACGAGGTAATGGCGGCCATAGAAGGCCTTGTCCATAACGCGCGCGAGACAGTTTCCGCCACCCGGCCTCCAGGTTGCTAGATTACAAGCGCACGCCACTACGCTCGGCTTTAACAGAAGGTCGACAGGGGTACAGTCTGTGACAACGTGCCATTGGTCAATTTTGGCGATCTCTGATTGGCCAGATCATACTTGTCACGCACCTCTATGGGCTATTTTGATTGATGCTTAGTAATGCTTCGACACTTCAACGACGATTGACATAATATGGACGATTTCACCGTTTCGTTTTAGAACAACGTAACGCCTCTTCACGTTGCGAGTAAATGGGGAAACTCGGGTGTTGTGCAAAGTCTCCTGAACGCCGGAGCCCTGATGGAATGCTTCACGCGAGATGGCCTGACACCCCTCCACTGTGCTGCCAGATCCGGCCACCAACAAGCCCTCCAACTACTCATAGCAGCCGGGGCCAACGTTTCGGCAAAAACACGCGTACTTATACCCACATAAGTAGCCATTGTGTTTTGTTTTGTTGTTTTCGCCTCAGCCCGCATTTTTTGTTTTTACGCAGAACGGCCTCACAGCCCTCCACATGGCCTCCCAGGGTGACCACCCGGAGTGCACAAATCTTCTCCTCATCAGCGGCGCGAACTCAGACGACGTGACGTTTGACAATCTCACCCCACTGCACGTCGCCGCTCATTGTGGAAGTGTCCGTGTGGCCAAAGTGCTTCTCGACTTTCAGGGAAATCTGGACGCCAGAGCACGAGTAAGGTTCAGGTAGCTTTTAGCCCTCAGACGCGATCGATAACTGCTGCTTGTGGTGGAAATTGTAGTCTTCATGGAATCGTGATCGATTAAGTAACTATCATGCATTATGAGGCTGGCGTCCAAAATTGAGCGTCTCCACGGAAAAAAGTGGGACAGATGTTTTAATTGTAAATTTTGCTGTCACAATACAACTCGGGTTTGGTTATTACTTTGCTTTGCTCTGTAGAATGGCTTCACACCGCTGCACATTGCAACCAAGAAGAACCACATTAAGCTGGTGGAACTGTTTCTCAAGCAAGGGTGCGAAGTAGACAAGCAAACAGAGGTGAGTTTGGTGCCAATTCGGTGTTCAACTATCGTTTAAACCGATTTACAGACTCACGCTTGTGGGTAAGGTAGTGTGCGTACCGGGAATCTCCCAGCGAGTGGTGGCTGCTGCTGTTGCCACCTCTACACTACTACTGTTACTACTTATATCCCCAAGAGTAGACTTCACGGAAACGCAAACGTCCGTGAAGCAGCAGCAGCAACAACAGCCTCCTCCTCCTCCTCATCCTCATCGGACGGCACTGCAACATGTACTGAACTGCTACTTCTATTCCCAAGAGTAGTGTGCATGGAAATGCCATCCATGGTTGCACAAATGACGACGGCGACAATAACATAGGAACACTGTGCGAGGTGTTCAACCTTCAGTTTGTTTTACACACCGTTTTTCCACAGGAAGAGAGACGCTACCGGACTAGCACTTACGTGAACTGCTGTGAAGCTCTACGCCGGTAGAAATTGCTAATACAAAGAGATAATTCGGAATAGTCATGATTATGAGCTGAGAGTGTTTTGAGATTGAATTAAGGCTGTGGAATTGAGACAATTGAGGCTCTCATCTTATTTTAGTCTGGTCTGACGCCGCTACACGTTGCGGCTTTCATGGGTCACACGAACATCGTCATTCTCCTGTTGCAACACTCAGCGGACCCCAACGCCCAGACAATGCACAATGAGACAGCCCTGCATTTGGCCACACGAGCAGGTCGAATTGAGGTGGTCAAACTCCTTCTTCGCAACGGCGCCATGATTGATGCAAAGGCCCGCGTGAGCATATAATTGCTACTGATTTAGTCTAAGTAGGAATAGTAGTGTTACGGCGTTTGTGTTTTGCAGGGCAATCAAACAAGTCTCCACGTGGCCGCTCTGCTCGGTAACTGCGAGCTCATTTCGCTTCTCCTGCAAAATGGCGCAAAGGTTGAGGCAACCACCAAAGATGGGTACACCCCTCTACATGTCGCAACGAAGGCGGGGCATGACGAGGCTGTACCACTACTTTTGAGTTCTGGAGCTCAAGTGGACGTGCTCACAAAGGTAACGGATTGCTGGAGTCAGTAGTAGTAGTAGTCGTCTACTTATATGGGTATAAGTAGATTATTGGTCTTTTCAGTCCGGCTTCACCCCACTGCACTTGGCGGCCAAGTACTCGAGGCTTCGACCAACCCAACTGCTTCTGGAGGCTGGCGCGTCATTGGACGTGCCCGGTCGAAACGGCCTCACCCCCATGCATCTGGCAACTCACTACGGATCTGTCACCGTCGTTAAGGCGCTCATCGATCGGGGCGTAAGTTATTTTGCTATCTTCTTTTGGTGGCAGGTGGGGCTCTTCAAAGCTTTGTAGTTTCGTATTTATCTCTACACGATTGTAATAGCTACTTATTTGTCTTAAGTAACCATTTTATTTGAATAATTCAGGCCTCGACACGGCTTCAAACCAAAAATGGCTACACCCCACTGCACGTGGCTGCTCAGCGTTGCCAAGTTGAGGTGGCTCGTATCCTCCTCAAGGCCAAAGCAGATCCCAACGCAGAATCTCGCAACGGCTTCTCTCCCCTTCATCTTGCATCACAGGACGGGAGTGTTGAGATGGTCAAACTACTCCTCGAACACAAGGCCAAGGTTAATTTGCGCGCAAAGGTAATTCGTGGACTTTTTTTCTGTTTAAATGTTCACGAGTTTTTACTAAGCATTTACTGTTTCTCAACAGAACGGTCTCACGCCAATGCATTTAGCGGCCCAGGAGGACAGTGTGAAGGCGGCAGAGGTGTTGTTCGCAGCTGGTGCTAAACTGGACCCCATGACGAAGGCCGGCTACACCCCTCTGCATACGGCCTGCCATTTTGGCCAGGTACGTGCATATGTCACCACACCTTATATAACGCCTACTCGTTTTGATTAAGTAGCAACGATTTATTGTTTATTCCTGCCCTAGATGAATATGATCAAGTTCCTCATCGCGAAGGGCTGCAATGTGAATGCTCGTACCGAATTGGGCTCGAGCACTCTTCACTTGGCTGCCCAGCAAGGACATCCGCAGGTCGTCTTCACTCTCCTCGATCACGGGGCCGATCCAAACCTGAGAAACAGGGTACGCATCTGACCTTCAGGCTGTGACCTTGTGGTGCAGCTGTGTTCTGATTGGCGCTCGAATCTCATTGGTTTCTCACAGTAGCTGCAGACAGATCTTAAGAAGACTAAAAATAATGCTATTCGATCAATTAAGGTCATGAGGTCCAAAGTTTTCAGCATTAAAGTTTACGGTCAACGTAAATGTCACAGGACGTAACGACTATACGTAGAAAAGGCAGAATAATTTAAGAAGAATGCAAAAAATGCAAATTTAACCCTCGAAAAACACAAGGTTTGGCAAGAAACGAAAAATTTCGGCCACTGAAAGGCCAAACAAGTCGTCGACTTTGTTCCCGTTTCCCTGACAATATCCACATGACGATAATAATAATAATTGTGAGCACGTTATCAAGGTCATTAACTCCAGACATCATATAATTACGAAAACCGTCTCTAAGTTCCTGATTCACTTGCTTGGGTTAACCTAAAAATCGAGACAAATAAGGAATGACCGAATTACGATGTGTATTGAACGATATTACCTACGCATTGGTTGAAGAGATTTACATTCAGATAAACTGGGATAGAGGGGATGGGAGGGGTCACTTAAAATGCGAGCAGCGATTTGTGAACAATTATTGAAGTGGCTTTGAGCGATGATTTCTTTAATAGAGAGAATAGGCAGACCACTAGAAAACGAGATTATTTTAAAAAGCCTACGAAGGGTTAATAAGGCAAAACATTTAAGGCCGGGGCAAATTACTGGGGAGCAATATACAATTAGTGGGAATTATACAGGCATGGACAAAGGTTTTTATGTGGCTAGAGCTTAAACCGAGTCTCCTGAACCGACGAACTAAGAAACAGAGGCGACGACATTAATCGTAGACGGCATCCACATGATCACTCCATGATAACCGATTGTTAAAAATAACGCTGAGACATTTCGATTTTGAGCTCGAAGCCAAATTATGGAGTGAAGGGATTTCAGGAGTGTCAACAGCGGCTCTCAGGCAAAATGTAATCGAGATGCATTTTGGTGACGTTCAACAGAAGACCATTCTGGAAGACCACTCGAGTACCTCAGTGACTGCCTGATCTCGATGACCGGTGTGTCAAATGGTATCCATTGAGCACACCGCTTTTATGTCTGCCATTGTATTCCTATTGGCGGAGAAGCGATTGAGAACCACAAAACCCTTGTGTAACCTATGCGCTCGTTCTGATTGGTCGTTTTGTAGTCTGGTTGGACGGCGGGACACGTGGCACAGCACCAACACTACCTGAACATCTTCGAGGTCCTTCGGCGCGTCACAACCTCCGTTGAGGCCTGGGAAGAGGTTGAGTCCTACGAGGAGGAGGAGATGGACGAGAGGAGAAAATGGCAGTCCCCGGAAGCAGCCGACGAGGCGCCTCTTCGACAGAACTCCGTGCAAAGAATGAGTGCTCCAATTCCTCGGCTGGAATTGGAGCGTCCTGACGTCATGGGCGAGCATCCCGTCACAGATACCGAGGACAACGAAGGTACGGTCGAGCCGAAATTCGGGTATTTAAATGCGTCGTTGGAAATGATTTTGACGTTTAGGCAGGACGCTGTTGACCCCAAAAATGTACAGTCTTTTGTCGCCTTTTGAGATGGCATTGTGTTGGGGATTTTTTAGGTGAAGCTGAGTACACGGCCATGCCTGCTTCACCGGTACTTTCAAGGATGCCCTCTCAACAAGTCGTTGCCGAAACAACGATCGATCGCGTGCAGACGGGACCAGCCAACCAGTACTCTCCTCTGAAGCGCCAATTGGCCAATGACAATTACGCCCGCGTTAAACGACGTGCTTCAGACAAACACTCAAATGCTTCAGGTGAGCCCATTGGTTGACATTTGGCCTTGGATTATTTAAACGGGTGATGCTGTGTTGTCTTTTGATTGGTAATTAGACACTCGGCCAATACCAATCGGCCAATCAGGTTACGAATTCCTCTAATGCTGTGAGTACAGTGGGATCATTTGATTAAATCCACGCCGTCGTTCGTCAAATAATTCCCTCAGTGTGTTTCAAAAAAAAGGAATAAATGTCTCCTGGATATACTTGCAGAAAGGTTCGATTTTGTAAGTTGCAACGGTTTAAAATTATATTTCTTGGTGAAATCAAAGATCGAAATCATTTTTTAATTTGCCCATATTATTATGACAAATGTGACCAATTCCAGATATCAGCGGCCTGATTACCGTTAATCTACCGTTGATCGACAACAGACATTCTACCACCTCAGCCAATAAAATGGATGCGCTTAATAATCGTTTTTCCTTTTTAAATTCGTGCTTAGCAGACGGGCATCACACAATTATTCGTGGGCTTTTCAAGATGCCTGCGAAGTAGTTTTAGCATCTAATTCTTGTGGCTGCATTCGAGATACTCGGATAATAATTTTAATTCCCTAATTTGCATAGGGAGGCTTATTTGAACGTGGTGCAACCTCGACAGTTTACGCTTCATTTAAATCATTTAAATGGCTTTATTTTTCGCCTATGGGGCTACGGAATTTAACGTAGACATACCACAATGGGATAGCCGACAGTTGGAAGTAACGACCAGTCATTTTGATTTATAGCCGGAATCGAAATTACATAATCGATGGTGTGTCCAAATCTGGTCTCAGGGAAAACGTGATTAAGCACCTCGAGCTTTTGCAAATCCAGCATCACGCCGTCGTTATGGGGCAAGAGAGAGTTGTTGATTGGACGAAATTGGGCGGTTGAGGAATCGACCTAGTATCGACGTTCTTCATTCATTTATCGAAACGGAATTCTCTCTCCATCCAATCAAAAGCAATATATTGTTTAAGAATCGGCGATGTGTAGCCATTTTCTCGAGTTGACGGATGATTACGATGTTTTTTGTTTAGTTTCCGATTCGCGAGGCTGTGGTTGTGGCGTTTTTTCATCTTTGGGATTACCAGACAATATTGTTTGGACCTCGGTAATCCTCTGGGCCATTTGGGTGTAAAAATGTCGAAATTTTGCCGATTTATTGTCCGTTATTCGAGAGCATAGGCAAGGCAACTAAAAAACGCGATTATTTTAAAAAGCCTAAGGAGGATTGAATATTTTGAACATTTGAGGGCACAAAGTTGTCATTAGACAGGTAGGAAGGAGCTTGTTTCTGCCTCTAATGCGTCGGTGGCGGTGAGATAAATAATTGAGATGACAGTTTATCAACGCCATCTTCGCATGGTTGAGAAAGGACGCGTGAAATGGTGTTGGAAGCGCAATAATCCCTCCTTTACGGCTTTCGCTCCGGCATCAAGTGAAGGATTAGGGGTCTGTGAGCTCGTTTATGTGACTATTTTGGCACAAATGGTGGGCTTTGAAAAAATCCGGGTTATGAATCAAACACCGTAGATGTCTGTATGAAGGTCAAATATTTGATGATCGGGTTATCTCGAATCTAAGGGCGTATAATAAAGACTGATCATATTTATTTGGTAAATATCTGCTGGTATGTATTGTCCCAACATGAGATTGGGTTAAGAGGTTTAGTATTGCCTTTGTGATGCAGCTGAACGCTTTGATTGGACAATAGACAAAATTAGATGTTTTCCGTTTCTGCCAGGTGCGCTAATTTACTGGTGTTTGGTTTCTAGGTGAAGACAGTATTGATGATGATGGTGGTTACACTGGCAGTCAGATGGCGCTCGTACGTTCGAACCTGGGATCTGAAAATCTAATCAATGGAGCGCACAACAGAGTGAGTTAAATTTCCAAAACGTTTTAAAAATAACCCTACTTAAACTATATAGGTAGAAGTGTTAAATTGAAATTCTTTCGATTTTTTGTAGACCTCCGTCCATAAGCTAATCAGAGCAAGCCATGAAGGACGAGATGTTCTTCGAGGAATTGGAAATACGGGCTTCATTGGGGGTGGCGGATATGGCGGCCTCGAGTGGGACTTCGTTCCTGACAACGTTCCTATTTCTCGCAAACCAGTCACTTCTGGGTAGGCATTTATAATTGGCTGCAATTGAAGGCCATCGTCCTTGATAATAAAGAATCGAGCATTTGTTTGGTGAAACAAATTTCAGATAGGTTTTTCCATAGATTTATTACCTCTTAGGATGAAATATCTGGCATGTTTGTCGAAAATATCAACGTAGTAAATCTCAAGTCGTCATATTTAGAAGAATTCTTAAATTTATATGTTAATTTTGTTTTACCATTAATCCCCCAAACATTGAAACGTGTAATAATTAAGAAATATCCTCGCAGCTGGTCATTTCCATGTAATAATTATTATTTTAAAATTCAACGCATTTTACTCCGTAATTGACGCCTGCGGTTAAATTAGCACGCACATAGCGCCGATAGCTACCTGGCCACACGCGCGCAATCGTAGCCAATCAATTTGCGATGTTGAATGCGCATTGGCCATTTGCGTGGTTGCATCCGCCAACTAGGCCTTTAATTGGTCCACCAGACCGAATGACCTTGATGCGAGCGCGTGGAATGGCTAATGGGTGTGTACATCACACACACACACTTCAGCGCCTTAACCGGTAGAATTCCGTATCGCTATTTGAACGGAAAATTGTCGCAAAACGTCTGCAAAACATGGCAATACCAGACGAATTGGAATCACAAGAGGAAATAATATCCCCGACCAAATTTCTGCGAGAGGATAAGTCACTTGATCATGATCGGTAATTAAGACTAGTCTTTTTTGCAAAAGTTTATTTGGTGGACATTTGAGTCGGTTTTGTGAATTGATTATTTGGGTGCCGTTTGGTTTGCTTAGATTTTTGTTTTTTTGGTGGAAGGTCTCTAATGCGCGTTTAAGTAACCGTGACCATGACGCAGAACATGAGTCATCCTCTACGGACACTGCTTTGTGTGTGACCATCTGCTCTACGTAAGAATGAGCTGTCTGTCTTGAAGGATCTAACAATCACCGTATACATGGCGGATTCGTGCACTTTTCTCCTATCCACATAGTCTTCTATGGCGAGTCATCAAAGGCGACATGATTTCGCTTTTTGGCCATAAATAAATATTCCTCTTGCCCTTCTCAAATCCCATTGGTTCGCGAAGGTCGTCCTCCTGAGTCTAAGCTCTCATTGGCCGGCTTAAATACCTCCGGTTTGTTCTATGGGCGTGCCCTGTTCCATGTACGTAGCCAGTGAACAAGTCGATGTCGCCTACGCCCCACTAAAAAACGGATGAGGACACGAAATTTCAAGAAAAAACTCACGCGACAGGATAAACCGACTTCTGGTTGGTTGTTATGACGCGCACATCAGGAGTATTTTTACACGTGGCGTGCCCAAAGGTCAAGTCTGGGTGTCGAACCCAGCGTCAACCACCAACAGATCGTTAAACCGTCTTTACTACCCCCACTGATGGTTGGGTGCGTGCTGGTAGCACCATGAAGTGACCTTAAAGAGGTCGTTTAGTATCCTGACCAAACGTGAACTCCGTCAAACATGTGCTATGAGATTGGACCGGAAAAAGGGGTTTGTACTAATTTCACAGGACACAAACCGACTCGGGGTTCACTGGACGGAAGGTATCCAATTAGGAAGGGACAAATGAGAGTGTACTTTGCGATTGGCTGGCATTCATTGGTCAACACTGGGGCCATCCATATGTTGCCTGGTGGGTTTTCCGCGAGTAGAAATTCTTCCACTCTTCTCTGAAAACGATGGCGTCTCGAGTGACAGGATTTAACCGATCATCTGTTGGTGGTGTGGAAGGTAGCCAATTAGGAAATCTAGTTTGACGTGAAGCGCTGGAAACATAACTGCATCACAATATGTTTGGCTGCACGCTAGCAGCGCAAATTTGATTTAAATTTAAGTCTGTCTAGTCTGTTGTTGTCTGGCAGTCGGGATAATTAGTAGTTGAAACGCCAACATTCCTTGCCTCCGCAGTTTCCTGGTGTCATTCCTGGTGGATGCGCGTGGCGGGTCGATGCGCGGCAGTCGACACCCCGGCCTGCGCATCCTGGTGCCCCCAAGTGCGGCGAGCGCACCCACTCGTGTCACCTGTCGCATGCTGAGACCCGAACGCACGGCCGCACCACCACAACTCAACGATGGAGAGGGACTCGCTTCTCGGTGAGTCTGTTTCTCCTCCTCCTCCTCCTCCTCCTCCTCCTCCTCCTCCTCCTCCTCCTCCTCCTCCTCCTCCTCCTCCTCCTCCTCCTCCTCCTCCTCCTCCTCCTCCTCCTCACCCCCACCACCTCATTCCCCCTCCTTCGCCAACACGTCCTCCTTCTTCTCCTCGTCCTCATCCCCCACTACCTCCTCATTCCCCTCCTCCCCCACTACCATTTTCTCGCTTCTCGGCGAGTCTGTTTCTCCTCCTCCTCCTCCTCCTCCTCCTCCTCCTCCTCACCCCCCACCACCTCATTTTCTCGCTTCTCGGCGAGTCTGTTCTCCTCCTCCTCCTCCTCCTCCTCCTCCTCCTCCTCCTCCTCCTCCTCCTCCTCCTCCTCCTCCTCCTCCTCCTCCTCCTACCCCTCCTCCTTCCCCTCCCCCACCACCTCCACCTCCTCATCCCCCCCGTCCGTTTCAGAATCATCGAACTGGGTCCCCACCCATGCATCTTCAACTCGCCGGTTCTCTTGGAGATCCCTCACTTCGCCGCTCTGCGTGGACGTCAGCGGGAAATCGTTGTTCTTCGCAGCGACGATGCTGAAACCTGGAAGGAGCACTCTCTTGAGGCCACCGACCAGGCCGTCAGGGCTGCTCTGGGTTCATCCTCCTTCGGTGGGTCTCTTTTGGGTTCGCTTGGCGGGGGGAAGGGAGGGACTGATAAAAAACAAAGAGAATAAATGGCATGGAAGAGGTCAATTAAGGGGTCAAAGAGTCAGGATGTCTGAGGTAAAGGTAAGAAACGGCCGACCAGTATGAGGTCCACGAAAACCTAGATTTAATCTTCGTCTGAAAAGAACGCCCAGGAATTTGACTGTAGGGTGACTTTATGCTCGTTCGTCTTGCAGACATTGAATTGGCTCATTTCGTCCGCGAAAGGGGCATATGTGTCCCCATGGGGGGTTGAAGGGTATCGAATGACCCCAACCCACTCGCCGACGGATAAAACGGCAGTAGGTGTCTTTCCACCAATCCGCGTGACATCGATCGTTGGTTGGTTGGTTGGTTGGTTGATAATGTGTGTGGAATGTCGGCATGGACGCGTTTTCTACAGGCCGCACCCTCAGCGACACTCGTTCGAGCTGAGCGTGAATAACCGAGGTTTAGCGCGCCTGTCAAGCGGTTTATCGACGGGGTGTGCACGACAGATCCCGCGGCAACGAGCGTCAACGAGTTCCCCCTCCCCTCAAACCTCCATTTTCACTTTTAGACTCCATGGAGACCTCCGAGCAGCTGAAGGAGAAGAGGATTCTGCGCGTCCTGATGAACGACTTCCCGCAGTACCTGGCGGTCGTGAGTCGTCTGCGTCAGGAGATGGCGCTTATCGGGTCCGATGGAGGCGTCCTCAGCTCCACGGTTATTCCGCAGGTCCAATCCGTCTTCCCAGAAGGTGCTCTGCAGAAGAGAATCCGTGTTGGACTTCAGGTAATCCGTCCTGAGACGAAAGCGTCAACACAGAGTGACTCCACCCACTGGAAGATATTGAAGATTTGAGATTGAGATTGTGACACGGCAGAAGTACTTTTCTTGGGGAACCACGTTTTGAATGGAATGAACGATTTCCCTACCTGGCCAATGAGACACAGCCGTGTGCTGATTGGCCATGTCGCGTCTTCCCTCGGGCCTGGTCATTGGTTAGGTGGGCAGATTAGGCATTAACTGATTGGTCCACTGGAAGAGAGTTCTGTTCACTCGAAAACATCTAGGGACACGTAGAATTGAGCATCGACCAGCATAATCCAATTGTCGTGCGGGTGTGCTAAGCTTGTGCCAATTGGCACACCCGTACGCACAAACAGGTATGTGCACTGTTGGCATGGTTACACACCTCCAAGTCAACTATGTGACCAAACAGTTAAGAATCGCGATATTCAACAGTCCTCTCATCGTGACATGATGTCCGTCCAAGCTCTGATTTGCTAGGTCGAACTTGACCTAAACATCACTTGGCTGTCTAATTCGCATCCCGAGTCCTTTTGGCGTCAGCTTTGTCGTTGTGGAGATTGCACATAGATTCATACATTCTTGAAATGGAACTGAGGCAAATTGCATTGCCTAATTCATGTTTCACGGGTTCTGTTTATGGGTTCTGTGGCATAAACAGGCGTGTAAACAAATGGTGGTCGTCAATTTTGACGGTCTCACACACACACACAAATGATTTGTTCCTTCTGACCGTGAAATCAAACAAAACAAATTGCGCATATGCAGTGTTTTTCTTTGGTGAACTCCAGCATGAATCACCTGTCACTCTTCGACACGGTTTAAGCAAGGACTGGTGAACTAGACTTTCGTCTTGCCGTAATCCAATGAAACAGAGTGTTTGCTGTTGTCGTTGGCTTTATATAGGCTCACCAGATTCCCACCGAAATGGTGACAAGGTGCGCTGGTCACCAGGTCTCCGTGTCGCCGATCGTCACCATCGAACCGCGTCGACGCAAGTTCCACAAGCCCATCACCCTCACCATCCCGCTGCCCAAGTCGGTCGCCTCCACTCCCGGCAAACACCTGCCCGGCCACGGTCACGGCGACTCGGCGGCCAATAGCAGCCTCCGCCTTCTCTGCTCCATCATCGGGGGCACCTCTCCGGCCGTCTGGGAGGACATCACGGGCTCCACGCCGCTCTCGAGGGTAAAGGACTGCGTCTCCTTCACCACCACGGTTTCTGCGCGGTAGGTCACACCCACTATTGCTCCTCCTCCTCCTCCTCCTCCTCCTCCTACCTCGCATTCTGGACTACTGGGGGTCCTGTACTCGACCTTGGCTTGACGAACCCCTTAAAGGAACCACACAGAGACTACAAACACGGCTCCCACACCCACTATTGCTCCTCCTCCTCCTACCTAGCATTCTGAACTACTGGGGTCCTGTAATAGACCTTGGCTGAATGAACCCCCTAAAATGAACCACCCAGAGACTACAAACACGGCATCCACAACCACTACTGCTCCTACTAACTTCCATTCTCGACTACTGGGGGTCCTGTAATAGACCTTGGCTGGATGAACCCCCATAAAATGAACCACCCAGAGACTACAAACACGGCTCCCACACCCACTACTGCTCCTACTAACTTCCATTCTCGACTACTGGGGGTCCTGTACTCGACCTTGGCTGGATGAACCCCCTAAAAGGAACCACCCAGAGACTACAAACACGGCTCCCACACCCACTACTGCTCCTACTAACTTCCATTCTCGACTACTGGGGGTCCTGTACTCGACCTTGGCTGAATGAACCCCCTAAAAGGAACCACCCAGAGACTACAAACACGGCTCCCACACCCACTACTGCTCCTACTAACTTCCATTCTGGACTACTGGGGGTCCTGTAATCGACCTTGGCTGGACCAACCCCCTAAAAGGAACCACCCAGAGACTACAAACACGGCTCCCACACCCACTACTGCTCCTACTAACTTCCATTCTCGACTACTGGGGGTCCTGTACTCGACCTTGGCTGAATGAACCCCCTAAAAGGAACCACCCAGAGACTACAAACACGGCTCCCACACCCACTACTGCTCCTCCTACCTTCCATTCTGGACTACTGGGGGTCCTGTAATCGACCTTGGCTGGACCAACCCCCTAAAAGGAACCACCCAGAGACTACAAACACGGCTCCCACACCCACTACTGCTCCTCCTACCTTGCATTCTCGACTACTGGGGGTCCTGTACTCGACCTTGGCTGAATGAACCCCCTAAAAGGAACCACCCAGAGACTACAAACACGGCTCCCACACCCACTACTGCTCCTACTAACTTCCATTCTCGACTACTGGGGGTCCTGTACTCGACCTTGGCTGAATGAACCCCCTAAAAGGAACCACCCAGAGACTACAAACACGGCTCCCACACCCACTATTGCTCCTCCTACCTTGCATTCTGGACTACTGGGGTCCTGTAATCGGCCTTGGCTGGATGAACCCCCTAAAAGGAACCACCCAGAGACTACAAACGCGGCTCCCACACCCACTACTGCTCCTCCTAACTTCCATTCTCGACTACTGGGGTCCTGTACTCGGCCTTGGCTGAATGAACCCCCTAAAATGAACCACCCAGAGACTACAAACACGGCTCCCACACCCACTATTGCTCCTCCTACCTTGCATTCTGGACTACTGGGGTCCTGTAATCGGCCTTGGCTGGATGAACCCCCTAAAATGAACCACCCAGAGACTACAAACGCGGCTCCCACACCCACTATTGCTCCTCCTACCTTGCATTCTGGACTACTGGGGGTCCTGTAATCGACCTTGGCTGGACCAACCCCCTAAAAGGAACCACCCAGAGACTACAAACACGGCTCCCACACCCACTACTGCTCCTACTAACTTCCATTCTCGACTACTGGGGGTCCTGTAATCGGCCTTGGCTGGATGAACCCCCATAAAATGAACCACCCAGAGACTACAAACACGGCTCCCACACCCACTACTGCTCCTCCTACCTTCCATTCTGGACTACTGGGGGTCCTGTAATAGACCTTGGCTGGATGAACCCCCATAAAATGAACCACCCAGAGACTACAAACACGGCATCCCACACCCACTATTGCTGCTCCTACCTTGCATTCTGGACTACTGGGGGTCCTGTAATCGACCTTGGCTGGACCAACCCCCTAAAGGAACCACCCAGAGACTACAAACACGGCTCCCACACCCACTATTGCTCCTCCTACCTTGCATTCTCGACTACTGGGGGTCCTGTAATAGACCTTGGCTGGATGAACCCCCATAAAATGAACCACCCAGAGACTACAAACACGGCTCCCACACCCACTACTGCTCCTCCTACCTTCCATTCTCGACTACTGGGGGTCCTGTAATAGACCTTGGCTGGATGAACCCCCATAAAATGAACCACCCAGAGACTACAAACACGGCATCCACAACCACTACTGCTCCTACTCTACCTTCCATTCTCGACTACTGGGGTCCTGTACTCGACCTTGGCTGGATGAACCCCCTAAAATGAACCACCCAGAGACTACAAACGCGGCATCCACACCCACTATTGCTCCTCCTACCTTGCATTCTGGACTACTGGGGGTCCTGTAATCGACCTTGGCTGGATGAAACCCCTAAAGTGAACCACTTAGAGACTACAAACACGGCTGCCACATCCACTATTACTCCTCCTACCAACTCTTCGGTGAAATACGACAGCTGTTTGAAGGCCTCTTCTGTGGCGGCGTGGATTGTGGCCGAACCATTTAAGCCGACAACGGCCTTGTAGAAGGGTTGACAACTGCTTCTACGCGTCTGCGAAACGAGTCTGGGGCTGCTGGTTACATTAGTCCGCTTTCAGGATTCACCGCAGACACCAGTGATCCAATACGTTGACGCTAAGTGGCCTATGTTTCGCTTTCGGTGTGATAGTATCCAACCCGACTGGCTTTTGTCTTTCGGAGGTCGTCTTCTAATTCCGATTGGAAATGCCGCTGTCACCTGGTCGCCGTTTAAGTCTGGGAATCAAACGTCTCAAATCTTTCATGGTCGTAGTAGGTTAAGGAGGATCGGGTTCTCTCTTAAAGGGCCTTTCACATGAACTATTGCTCATTGTAACCTCTAAAACGACACTCTAAAACAACGGTTTCCCCGACTAGGCTTTGGCTCATCGACTGCCCGGTCATCAGCGCATCGGTCGACATCGCAATGCGCCTCTACACCGAGGCCTCAGCCGTGCCCTACATGGGCAAGTTCATCATCTTCGCCAAACGCTGCTCCGACCCCGAGGAAGCGCTTCTGCGCTGCTTCTGCATGACCGACGACAAGGTCGACAAGGTGAGCATCTTCGTCTCTAACGTTTGCGTGGCCCTTCGACAGGATAGTGTTGTGACTGACCGAATCCTCTCCCTATAGACCCTTGAGTGCCAAGAGGGGTTCGATTTGGTTGCTGCCAGCAACGAGGTCGAAGTGGTTGATAACCGTCCCATCTGGCTCGAATCCACTGGCAACCTGAACCCGGTCGTCAAGGCCGACGATCAGCTGCGACTTCAATTCAGTGCCTTCCGCGAGAATCGGTTGGCTTTCCCGTTGCGTATTCGGGACATTCAGCTGGAACCGTCTGGACGTCTGGCATTTATGCGTGATCCACGACCCGGCTCCACCGCGGAGGTCAAATCTGTACTCCAGGTCGGTATTTATTGGCTACTCGTTCTTTATAAGTAGTTAGTATTTTATACAGTTGTCTCCAACTTCCGTTGCTATCACACCACAGGAGCTAGGTGCTGCAGCCAGTGGTTCAGCCGAGGGCCCGGGAGTGCGTCCGCTCTGCGGCTTGGAAGTGGTTCTACCCAGCCAGGAGTTGCGTAACGGCGGCCGTTCGCGCTCGTTGTTGGCCGGCCAATCACCGGAAGGGGTCGAAGTGGAGGGGACCATTGGCGCCGAGACCATCGGCACCGCGTCTGTCGTTTCACTCTCCTGTACCCAACCCCAGCACTTCGAGCACAGCACCCAGAACCTACCGGACGTGGACTCCCACGGTCGATCACTCGTCGTTCCACCCCCCGAATGGGTCACCTGTAAGTGGCACGATTTCGCATTTATATTATTCTTTCTACTCACACTTTATGAGTAGTTAGTGAACCGGTCGTTCGTTTTAGCCATGACGCACGACTCCATTGCTCGCACGCACCTTTCTTTGGTGGAAATAGCAACAGAGGTCGGAAGCGACTGGCCGCGTCTCGCCAAGGTTCTCTTCCCACACCCGAGGACTCCAGACAACACCGCAACACCTGCCCAACCCACGGCAGACAACCTCGTCGAGTGGATGAGTGCCCGATGCTCCTCGGTCGATACCCTGAGTTCCGCGGGTCTCTCGCACGAGTGTCTGCGCACGGATCGCGACAGAGCCCTCGCCGTCCTTATCTCCTGGACCCTGGAGGCTGGTGATTCCGCCACTGGTAATGTCGTTTGGACAGTTGATTGCTTTGGGCGGACTGCTAGCCCTTGCTTTGATCGCGTCTTATTTCTTCACCAACTGGACTGCGGCTATAGATGGGTTTGATTTGTTTTTTTGAACTGACAATAAACCCCTACCTCCTTCGTCGTGTTCCAGGAAATGACCTTGACAAGGCGCTGCGTCAAATCGGTCGCGAAGACGTCGTGAAGAGCTGCATGCGCGATATCCAACCAGTGGTTGACCTCTCGGAGAGGGAGCAGGCCCGCGAGCAAATGGAAGCAGGGGGTGGTCGTCAGGGGAGCTCCCGTGCCCCTTCGACCTCCTCCGTCCCTCGCGTGGACGAGGGGAGGAAACGAGAAGAGGAGGGGGATGACCAGGGCTTCTCGACGGAACAACTGGAATCTGGGCAGCTTGAGCAGTCCGTCGACGTGGACGGCGGTGACACTTCGGTGGTTGCCCTCTCCAGCACCCTGGAACCCACCTCACCGGAGAACCTGGAACCCCTCGAAATCGATTACCTGCAGAGCCGCCCGGAACCAATCCGTGCCGAACCCGAGGTTACCGATTCCTCCCTGGTGGGTTTTTCAACTGTTGATTTCATCTCGTTTATTGTGGCAAGCGTTTATGGATTGTTTTACCACCTCATCATTTCAGCTGCAGACCAGCAGCGTTTTGACCCCCGATGCAACTCAGCAGTCAGAGGCCGGTTCATCACCTGGGGGTCATCAGGCAGTCCAACTTACCTCCGTGGATATGACCTCGACGTCTGCTGACATCGATGCCCTAAGTCACGACGAAACCGTCGAACAGGAGGAGGAGGTGGAAGAAGGACATTCAAAGCAGTAGTTGTGGTAGTTTCTGTTGTGGTTTCTGCTTTAGTTGTTAATGATGACCTTGATGATTGAAGGCGCGCGCGCACAAAAATGCACCATTATGACCCCGATGTTGTCTGACCTTTTATCCTGTCTCGCAACACATTCTCTGTCTCATCCCTTTGTTTGTGTTTCATTTTCTTCTTGCGATCTTTATTGTGTGTGTGTGTTTGTCGAAATTGCTGATTATGCGGGTGTGTGCGTGTCTCTGCTACGAAATTAAGTTGTGTCGTTTATGATAAACAATTAATAAATGGATATTTATCATATGTTGCACGAATCACGTATCTTTACCACAAGACAGATAAACTGGGGATACTGTGTCCGCGAAAGGAAATGCAATGCCGTTGCCGAGGAAGATTGGAGGACTGTTGGTGACGTGTGGTTACCAGAAGGGGTGCTGAGGAGATGTTAACGGTTAAAAGTAGTTACTATAGGCGAACCGAGTGGGAGAGGGTCGAGGGGTTACAATTTGGGGTGCTGAGGAGGGAGGGTTTTGGTAACATGTTGTTATTGTGAATTTCCCGTTGCATAAGCATGCAACAAATATATTCAATATGGTGCAATTCTTAGGTTTCAAAGAATTGACTGATTAAACTTGTTCAATTAAGCACATGTTGGAGAAAAGCGATCTCAGCAAAAAACACTCGTGACAAATTTGGCCTAGGTTACGACAGGGAGTTACCTTCAGCGTTCATAAATAATTGTAACGGTGATCGATAGATATAATAGTCGTTGGTTATGATTGATATGCGAGAGCGCGGGTGAGGTTGTAAAAACGAATTATCTGAGCGTTAAATGTTCGGTCAAAACAATGCAATCGAATTTAATTGATACAGGGTACATTGTGGATTTTCAGGACAATTGTACACAAATTACCCATGGATTTTTAAGTGGGGCGAAAACAGCGTCGTATATAAAATTCTGCACGTGAAAAATGTGCCGTAATACACACTTTGAAAACAGTGTGACGCTGTTCCAATTGTGGGGTTCTGACCTAAGAAATATTAGACCTTCGCTGGGGGTTTTGTAACGGTAATCGTAGAACATGGATACACAATCCAGGCAGCCATAATGAGGGGACGCATTGAAATGAAAGGAATGGATATAATGAGGCAAATAGTTATAAATGGATGGAGAGGTAATATATACTTAGGGTAAAAAATTGGATGGGTCTTTATAACGGGAAATCTACGATGCTGGTTTGGAAAGGGAGGAAGATGCTATAGTCTCGGCGACTGTGGATGAAGGCGGCTGTGTCCTTGTGAGATCCAGTGTGAAGCATCCTGTATTGGAGGGGAGAGTGTTTGGTCTCACTCTAGATGAACCAGATTGCAGTCTTCGCCGTCATAGAAGACAACCACCCCGTCTAAAGGTGGTTGACACAAGATGGCGTCCTATTGGCGCGCAGTCGACACTGTGTGTCCTTCATATCCCGCGCGATGTCCTGGTAAAACACCGGGGCGTTACAACAGTATGACACTATTTGCTTTAAATGGTTATAATTTAAAATAGATAGGTCGGAAATGATTTTGATATTGGCACAGAAAACGACTTGTTTTTTTACACGACAAGAGCACGACACGTTGAAACGTTACATGTGCATAACCCTCCATTATTGCCGATAGGTTTTCGAGCAATTAAAAAAAATTAATTAAATTTTTGTTATTTTATATTCATTCATTTATTATTTTCAAATATTTGCACTCGTGTTTAAATTTGTGGACAAAACCCGCTTCACTTGAAACCCTTAGACATATTTATCAGCGGTCGACCTTTATGGCTGGTAAGGCTGTTCGACGCCTCGCTGGAAATGGTAGCGGCCAAAGCCTTGTTGATAGAATGACTTCAGTGAAGCACAGTCTCGCAGGGTCCCTCATAGCAAAAACGATTTGTAAAGCGACAACAGAAGAAATGACCGCCCCTAAACGAAAACATATGAGCCGTAGGTTGTCGTGTCAAAACTCACTATTTTTGCAGTTTTAGTGAATTGCACTTACGAACCCCGCTTGGCTATGCCGGAATTTGTTAATTATATAATTAACCGGTCTCATTATAACAACTGGATAGTCTCCTTCAAATCTTTGATAACCATTCATCATTTGATGAATACAGGGAATGAAGTAGGTGGTGTTTGGTATACGTTTGCTATATAATAACTAATGGATGGTTTTAATCACGAAAGACATTTTTAGTTTAATTTACGTATTCCACGACTAATCTTTTGTTCGTTTTGAATTTAAAGCGATTTTCTCAATATCTTGCATCGAACAATTGCCAATTAGCTGTTCCGCGCTCACTTGAAAAGAGCGCCTCACATAGTACGTTGTTTTTTACTTGATCAATTTTCTGTCTCATTTACATAAAGCACTTCATACACACGCATATTTTTGCCGTTAGCCGTGTCAATGTTTGGGTTCATTCGACAGTATGCGAAATATCTCGATGCACGCTCTGCCAGCTATCGTGACGTTGCCTTCGACTTCTGCAAAATGAAGAAAAAGCAAGTGCCCACATTTTAAAATTATTTTATGTTATTCGGCTCTTTTAACATTTCTTCTACTAAATGATAAACCTTCTGAAAGTCTAACCCAGGTCCCTAACAAACACAGCGAGGATGCTGACTGTTGCATCGCCTGGGTTCGACTCTCGCGTGAGACCACCACCAGTTTAAATTGGCCTTTTGAATTTAGAATTTAAAAAGGCGTCGATGATTACAGAACATGGCGCGGTTGTCTTTCCATTTCTGAATTTTCTCGTTTCGTTTGAAAAAACACAATGTTTTGCTGGTCCAGTACTCATTAGGCGCCATGTTTGTGTAAACAAGCGCGCACGTAACTGCACGTAACCCACAAGCTCTTGTTCCATGAACCGCTACATCGATACCTTAAAAGGTCACCATCTCCCCTCGTGCGCGTACTTTTACGCGGTCGCACGCTTACATGCATTTTCTCTTCTGGATTTGCACAGCCCCCGAATTAGACCCTTCTGGCATTTATTTTTACGGATAAGCGGCGCCTTATTAATGCTTGGGTGAGTGGCGTTACATCACCCAATCAACCACACGGACAACACACTTCAGTTAGGCTGTTTGTTTAATTCTCGCGGATTACGTCACTACCTGTAAAACGATTAACTGGAGGATTTCGGCTGTTCAACCCACAGGTACATAGAGAAGGTGATCCCGTTCACTGTGGAGTTTCGTTAAGTATACTGATCCTCCTTTTTGTTTCAATTCTCACCGCACTGTGTGCAGGTTTGGAGAAATCATACATTTTAATTTGCATTGTGAGTCGTATTTTGATGCGCTACTATCACGACTTGACTGGCAAAGTGGGGTTGGCATTTTTTGTGAAACGATGCCTTCACTTAGCTTAACCGCTTTTTTCTATAACTATTACTAACACCACTTCCAGGAAATGCAACTTCGCGACCTCGATTAATTCGCATCGTCCTGTGATGCGGAGATCGTCTTACATGGGCCGCATCTTTCGAACGTGATTTTTGTGTCGTCATATGCGACCTTTGGTCAGGCTGCTTTGTTGATCCATTGTTATTGGCACTGTGCCAATGTACCCAATGCTGTTCGTTTCGTAATATCTGCCCGCAATCGGCAACCGTCTTCGTTGGGGCTGTCGATGTCACTGCAGGGGACGCCCCCACCCGAACGCTACTACTTACATCCCCATGAGTAGTCTTCACGGAAATGTCGGCATCCGTGAGGCAGCAGCTTGCTCCCAGATCAGGCATTCGCCGGTTCCAGCATGAAGGATGCTGGTTAAGCTAGTTTGAGAGTGTGCGCATTTGAAAAGCGACCAAATCCAGTCTCCCCTAACCAGTTGGAGCGTGCACACGGGCGTAAGGCATCCTCGACTGCAATTGGAGTTGCCAGAATTTGGCGCCTCGTCCTACAAGGGCGCGTTGCCATTGGTCGGAATATGCTTGCCACCAAATCATCAAACAGGGTGATGTTTATCCCATATTTGACGTAGCCCACCAACCGGAGGACATGTCGGAGAGATATTAGATTGTGACAGAAGCGATGGTGACCTTTTACGTAGCAGGAAACCAAAGAGTGTGGTTATGAAGGATTCTTTCTCCAGAAACGTTAAGGCGAACCCCTAAAAGCGCAAATCTGATTGATTTGATGGTTGGCAATGGTGGATTGTGGGCGGAGCAAGGAGTGTTTGGATGTAGGAAATCGCGTTGGGCTGTATTTGACCTCATGACCCCCTCTCTGTTTGTCTCCATCGTGAAGGAGGAATAGCGAACCGGTCTTTGAAGCCGTGCCAGTTAAAGACCGTCTTGTCTTACCGCAAGTGACACTCTGTTCGTGTTTTGGTTGCGTTTTTTGTTGTTTTCAACGGTTGGAGATGGTAATTCGTGCTCTGCCAGTTGTATGGGAACCATTTACTACTGGATTATGTAAGTAGTCCCCGTGAACCAATAATCAGGAACTCTGCTGGCTTGTTTTCGAATTGAAAAAATAATCGATCTATTCTTATTCTTTTTTAAAATCGTATCGCTTTAGATCCGAAGACGTAAACCTGAAGACAATGCCGCAATCCAAGGTTAGTTTTACTGCGTCACCGAGTTATCGTCCCCAATAGAAATGCCTGCTTCATCCCAATTGCACCTCTTTTGAAGCTCTTCAAGGTCTTGCCTCCGCTAGAGCGACAAATCGATAATCTCATTGCGTTTGACGTAAGTAATGCGCTACTTCCTTATTCAAGGCTTCTGATTCTGGCCGGTGAACCGACCAGAATCAGTGCTCTATCGATTGTTTTATTCTCTAGGCATCTTCATCCGAGCTCATGAACGGAGTGATCCTCGCCGCTTATTTTCTGCTCTACAAGGACCTCATTCGCCTCTATGCAGTGTACAACGAGGGGATGATCAACATAATCGGTGAGGACTTGTGCACTACTACTACTACTACTACTACTACTACTACTACTACTACTACTACTACTACTACTACTACTACTACTACTACTACTACTACTACTACTACTACTACTACTTATATCCCCACGAGTAGTCTTTGTGGCAATGCCAGCAGTCGGTGTCTGTTTAGTGCTGGACTCATTGGCAAATCGGAGGAGTTGGTAGTAAATTGGAATGTAATTAATTAATTTTTCTTTTCCTTCGCTGGCAGAGAAATTTTTCTCCATGTCCAAACGGGACTGTCAGCAATCGCTGCAAGCCTACAAGGCCTTCCTGAAACGCCTGGAATGCGTCAACCAGTTCGTCAAAGTGGCCGAGGTTAGTTTCTGTAGCCTTCTCTTCTTCCTCTTCCTCTTCTTCGGTGGTGGATCAAGAAGGTGTCCAATCAAATAGGGCAGTCTGCCTTTGAGCATCCAAAAAAACGCATCAATGGCGACGCCGTCAAGCGGAACCAATCGGATTATGGTCGAGAGGTCTGCAGTTTGCAATCGATTGCGGGATACGCCAGTCTCAAAACTGGTGCTAAGAGGTATCGACCCCCAACCCTTGTTTGGTGAGGCCATCTCCCCAGCGACGTCTGACGATTGCGTCTAGCTATGCACAATTGGAGGAACTGCCTTCCTGGTCGCTGGAATAGAAGGAACTGCCTTTCTGACCGATGGAATAGGAAGAACTGCCTTCCTGACCGCTTGAATGGGAGGAACTGCCTTCCTGACCGCTGGAATAGGAGGAACTGCCTTCCTGACCGCTGGAATAGAAGGAACTGCCTTCATGGTCGCTTGAATGGGAGGAACTGCCTTCCTGACCGCTTGAATAGGAGGAACTGCCTTCCTGACCGCTGGAATAGAAGGAACTGCCTTCCTGGTCGCTGGAATAGAAGGAACTGCCTTCCTGGTCGCTGGAATAGAAGGAACTGCCTTTCTGACCGATGGAATAGGAAGAACTGCCTTCCTGACCGCTTGAATGGGAGGAACTGCCTTCCTGACCGCTTGAATGGGAGGAACTGCCTTCCTGACCGCTGGAATAGAAGGAACTGCCTTCCTGGTCGCTGGAATAGAAGGAACTGCCTTCCTGGTCGCTGGAATAGAAGGAACTGCCTTCCTGACCGCTGGAATGGGAGGAACTGCCTTCCTGGTCGCTGGAATAGGAGGAACTGCCTTCCTGACCGCTGGAATAGAAGGAACTGCCTTCCTGACCGCTGGAATAGGAGGAACTGCCTTCCTGACCGCTTGAATGGGAGGAACTGCCTTCCTGACCGCTGGAATAGAAGGAACTGCCTTCCTGACCGCTGGAATAGAAGGAACTGCCTTCCTGACCGCTGGAATAGGAGGAACTGCCTTCCTGACCGCTGGAATAGAAGGAACTGCCTTCCTGGTCGCTGGAATAGAAGGAACTGCCTTCCTGGTCGCTGGAATAGAAGGAACTGCCTTCCTGACCGCTGGAATAGGAGGAACTGCCTTCCTGACCGCTGGAATAGGAGGAACTGCCTTCCTGACCGCTTGAATGGGAGGAACTGCCTTCCTGACCGCTTGAATGGGAGGAACTGCCTTCCTGACCGCTGGAATAGAAGGAACTGCCTTCCTGACCGCTGGAATAGAAGGAACTGCCTTCCTGGTCGCTGGAATAGAAGGAACTGCCTTTCTGACCGATGGAATAGGAGGAACTGCCTTCCTGACCGCTTGAATGGGAGGAACTGCCTTCCTGACCGCTTGAATGGGAGGAACTGCCTTCCTGGTCGCTGGAATAGAAGGAACTGCCTTCCTGACCGCTGGAATAGGAGGAACTGCCTTCCTGGTCGCTTGAATAGGAGGAACTGCCTTTCTGACCGCTTGAATGGGAGGAACTGCCTTCCTGACCGCTGGAATAGAAGGAACTGCCTTCCTGGTCGCTGGAATAGAAGGAACTGCCTTCCTGGTCGCTGGAATAGAAGGAACTGCCTTCCTGACCGCTTGAATAGGAGGAACTGCCTTTCTGACCGCTGGAATAGGAAGGAACTGCCTTCCTGACCGCTTGAATGGGAGGAACTGCCTTCCTGACCGCTTGAATGGGAGGAACTGCCTTCCTGACCGCTTGAATGGGAGGAACTGCCTTCCTGACCGCTGGAATAGGAAGAACTGCCTTCCTGGCCTCTGGAATAGGTGTGGCCGCATGTGCCGAAGATGGGAGTTTGAACGTAACGTGGAAACCAATGACAATGGAATACCCTGAGACAGACCCAAAATGCTACTTCTCCAATTTTGTTCTCCAACAACATTCCACATTTAAGGCGAAAAGTAGCTGGAATTCTCCCTTATTTTATTGTTTTCATTATTTTTACCGACTACTTACATTTATATATAAGTAGTGCATTCACTTGTAGGCTTGCGATTCACTGCGTCTGGACGACGGCTTCGGCAAGCAATCGCTCATCTTTAAACCGGTAAGTCGGGACCCTGGGCTCGACAATGGACGGGAGAGAGAGAGAGAGATTGAGCCCGCCTTCCCATCCCCTAGGTACCGTCTTCGGTTCTGGAGGCTCTAGAGAACCACCTCGCACACCTCGAGGGCAAACGGGTGACAGATCGGTACGTAATGCGTCTCTGGTCGCCCTAGATAGACCCTACTACTTGTGGGTCTGTCAGTAGTATATACACGCGCTTTGTTTTAGCACCAAGTCATCACCGACTTCCTCGTCGCGATCAGGCGGCGCGACTGTCGCTGCTCGCGGCAACGATTTCCTCTTCGACCAATCGGAGAAGATCTTGCCGGAGCAGCAGCGAATCATCGAGGAGGAACGAAGGCGTCTGGAGGCCTTTGTTACGGAGGCACGCCTCAAGACCTCCACTTCGACCTCTGCCTCCGGCAACCGGAAACAACCCGAAGACACGGACGACGACAACGACTTGCTGAAGCTCTTCGCCGGAGATCCACTGACGTCAGCACAACATCCACAGCAGCAACAGCAGACGGCAAATGCCCTCTTCGACGACTTCTTCCTCCAGGATACTCCATCAGGTGAGTCTTTTGCAGTCTGCTTTTCTTCTTCTTCTTCTTCTTCTTCTTCTTCTTCTTGTCCATTAACACCCCACCCTCAACGCAACCAGTTTATTTCTCGACAGTCGTTCTCGGTTAATTTTGGGTCAGGTATCTATGTTTTTTTTGCGTCCCTCGGAGTCATGACCGGACGAACACAGAAATGCAAATTAGACGGCCTTCGCGTGCCCTTCTATCTCCCTTTTTATGCAAATCAGACCAATTGAGGCCATGTCGACGCCTGTCATCTACGAAAAGGGATTATATTCACAGCGACTGACTCGTTATTTCACCCAGAATGTAGACTTGTTCGCCAGTTTGAGGGCGTTAATGAACTGCAAACCCTGATGTTCGATGGTGGTCATGGTCTTTAATTGCCCATCGCTATGGCAACGCAAACCTTGGCGCGGTGACGGTGGGAAATTTCCGCTGTCGGCGTCTAAGAAGAGTTGATAGGTTTGAAGACTGGCACATCGTTGAGGTCGACTTGCTGTGTAGTCGAGGTCTCCCTTCTTATAAACAGCTGACCTGAACCGGTGGGTCTAATTAATTACACAATCCCTGAGGGATGGTGAGCGCAGCGTGAAATATTCGCTTTTAACTGCATTTAGATTGTGAATAAAAGGGTTTATCGGCGATGATTTTATGTGTCTTCAGTCATGTTCCTTCTTCTAACACCGCATGTTCCCGCATTAACAGTACCGACCAACTACAGCTCCCAGGCCACCACCTCAGCCTTCCCATCTAACAGCATAACCCTCATACCTCCTCCTCCTGATGCCACTCATCAGCAACCAACCAGCATGAACAGCACCAATCCCTTCCTTAAGCAGCCGGGGCCAATTAGCACCGCCAACCCGACCTGGAACCCTGATGGCTCCGAGATAACATCACCGTTTGATTTTCAAGCCGACTCGACATCCACGGATGCCTCTGGAGCTATCGGTAACACAGTGGGGTCAATATATTGACAAAACTGGGCAGGGTTGGGTTTGTATGTCTGTCTGGCATTCGATGTCCTGAGGATCCTGGCTCAACCTTGCCGGGAGCAATCCAGCGACGGCGGTGGACGCAGGACATAGTTTGCATCTTCGAGTCCTTTGTAGAAAGAATGGCCGATCTGATATGACTCACGAAACATACCCAGCTATTCTCGATCACCTGGATACATCCTCTTTTTCTATTTAATGTAGTTCCCGTCGTCTCCAAGTCGCCATCAAAGGTCCTTGACTACCGTCTGGCGGAAATCGCAGAGCAGCTTTCGATTTCCCACAGTGGCTCGGGCAGCGGCGGCGCTTTGGCGTCAGTTAACTGGTCTGGACCGGGACTGGTCATGCGATCCCAACAACCGCAACTACAATCGATGATGGGTGGTCATGCATTGTTCCCTATTGGTAACCCTCAGCCCGTGGCGGTGAATACAACGAATCCTTGGGGACCCTCTCCCTCCCTGCAGCCGACATTCGCCGTTCCGAACCAGGTACTTCGAATATCTACCTTGTATGCTTCACTTCCTCGATGTTCTTTTATCATTGCGTACTGTACTGGACTTGTGGGTAGTGCTGCATTGCCGGCGGATGACACTATATAAGCAATCGCTGTTGTAAACATTCTTTTGGTAATGAATACATTTCTTATTTTGATTATTATTCGCTGCTTTAGGGTTTCAGTCCAACTCCTCAGGCGTTTCCCGTCTACACATCTCCCCAGCCCTTTCACCAGAACGGATCTGCTTTCCAGCCCCCACAAGCTCAGCCTCGCATGCCGTCCGCTAATTTCTTCCAGCCCACGAGACCGATTAACCCACTTAACCCCTTTCTCTGACCTATATGTCTCTCATGAGTTATCTTAAACTGGTCGGTCCTTTTAACTGTCGCCTGTTTTGTTGACATAAACGAAAATGTGTGAGACCTGGTATTCTTTTCTCCGGCGAAGTTGATTGCCGCGAATTCGTCAATCACCGGTTCTGCTGCCCGGGTGTGCGTCCTGTTCTCATCCGGTTCTGGCATCCTGGAGAGCGCGTCGGCGACCACGTTCTGCGTACCCGCTTCGTGTCGCATCTCGAAGTTGTGGCGCTGGAGTGCCAACATCCACCGAGCTATCCGGTGGTGAACGTCCCTTGACTTGTGCAGGTGCACTAGGGGGTTGTGGTCCGTGACCACCGTGAACGTTGTCCCGTGTACGTAGTCCTCGAACGTTTTAATGGCCCACACGATCGCGAGGCACTCGCGCTCGGTCGCGGAATAGTTGCGCTCAGCCGCGTTAAGTGTTCGTGAAGCGAACCGAATCGCGACCGGTGCTCCATCTCTCTCCTGCTCGAGTACGGCTCCCAGGGCCGTATCTGACGCGTCCGCGCGGATCGTGAACCTCTTGTCGAAGTCCGGGAGAGCAATTATGGGAGCCTGGCTGACGATTTGTTTGAGCTTGTCGAAAGCCTCCTGTTGCTCCTTCCCCCACACAAATGAAACCTTCTTCCCGTTGTGGGGATGTCGCACCGGAACTCGAGTGCTCTGCCCAGTTCCGCGGTCGAGAGAGCGAACGTGTCTCTGTATTGGTTTACCAGGTCCTGGACCTCCTTAGGGGCTCCGGGAATCTCGATGGGCTCGGAGTTTATTCGGTTCCATGGTTCCCTGTTTGCTTTGTCAAACGTTACCTTCTCTGTCTTGAAGTTCAAGGTTAAAGCCTCCCTCTTGAGGTAGTCCAGTCCCAGAATTATGTCGGCGTTAAGGCCGGGTGCCACCACCTGGTATTCTTTTCGTCGCTTTGGTATAAGCCATCGTTGGCGGAGTAAACCATCAATCATTTTTTAGTCGGCAATGAAGAATTGCAGTTTTAGAGATCGGTTCAGCGTGAATATATTAGTTTTCTCAATCGAGGAACACTTACTTATAATTTGGCAAGTTCGTTAAGTTATACTGTAGATATAGAAATGTCAAATATAATTGCGTTTACAGGAGTCCAAAAAAGAGTTAAAAGTTAAGCACCTTTTAGATTATATATCTATTGAGAACTTGATTTGGCCTTATTTGTTTTACTCACCAACATACACAATTAATCATAAAACGGTACGCGTAAACATGTAGTCCTATATATTCAACTCGCAAAAGCCATTTATTATGAATTATTGATATTATTTATTTTCCGATACATTATGCACGTTCTTTTTATTGTATTCCGAATTGATGTCTTGCGTTTTTGATAGTGCGTCTCTTCCATTTAATGGTTGTCGTTTGATCATATTATAACACACTCTAACGAACTATATCGATCAATTAGCAACAGGTTGACATGTTTAAGGTTGCTACCGATTAACATGCAACTAAATCACTTATATTTTGTAATTTTGCGATTGATACACATCTAAGCGCTGAATATATCAGTGCTCATAAATTGTACGATCTTATCAATTGAGCCCGTTTCTTTTTATTTATATTTCTTTAATTACTATCCCTTTAGCTTTGAAGACAATGGCAACTGACAATAAACGACCCCACGAACATCCATTCCCTTCGTGGTACCATTCACTCCATGCCTATAGCCGTGCTTCAGAAGATCTTCGTCGGCAAGCCGAACAAATGCGCCAGCGCGGAAGAGCCATACGAATTGAGTGTGACGCTTTGGCAAAGTGCGTGAAAACACGATTGAACACTATTTAAATTGTTCATTATACTTGTTCTTGTATCCATTAGATTCTACCAGCTTGACATCAACAACCGTCTGAGGGATCGCATTAATTGTAACCGCGAATGGTTAGATATGTTGCGTGATATGCTTAGTCGCATATGTGAGGTGTCCGAGGTCCTAGGATATACGAAAATCCAAACGGATCACTTTATAGCTGATCTTGGCGATGTTATGACAGTTAATGTTGAGTCCATTACACATCGAGATACCCGACAAAACGGTGACTATGTAACTGATACCGTTCAGGATGAACTTCGAAAGGCAAGTAAAACATTTCAACTATACTCTATGGAAAATGACATATATTTATAGAACAAAGATTCAAATAAACGACTAGTTCACACCAACTGCACTTCTGAAATAGAAACGAAGCAGATTATTCACGTGGTACCATTTTAGGAAGCAAAGATGCAGAACGATGTGAAAACGACGCTTCAGAAGACCATCGATGATGCCGTGCAACATCTTCAGGCCTTGATCAATATCCGAAGAGAAACCGAGAAGACAATACGAGACAAGGAAGAGGCTACCAAGATTGATCTAGATGTTTACAATTCAAACGAGAAGTCCGCCCCCGTCGGATTTAAACCGTTTTGTGATCGCAAGGTGAAAAAGTAAGCTCTTTATGCCTTCATTATTCATTTGATAAACTAGAGACTTAAGGTGTAATATCCATAGATAAAAGAAAAAGCGCACGATTTGGGTGAAAGTCAAATCAAAACCCAGCGAGAGTTATTCTGGTTCGTCATTTTGAACAAAAGGCTAGTCATGTCGGTCGATTATCCGGAACCTCATTAGAAAAACGTGCCCAACAGCCGACCTGGGTAAGGTGGGTGAAGAAATTCATTCGGCGTCTCGATAGAGAAGGGATCTTGGGTGTCGGGAGTGGTAATTAAATGAAGATTGTCTTTGTTGGATGGTAGTCGCGGCTGTAGAATAAGGGAATTTCCTATCAACGCGTTCTACTACACAAATATTGCCTTTAGGCGATCCCAGTGACTATTTATTAATCGCCTTTCATTTTAAAAGAGTAAATAATTTAATCTTGTGTTTCTTAACCCCGCAACCGCCCGCGTAGAGAGAGGCTGCCGTATCGAATACTGCTGCTGCTGCTGCTACTGCTGCAACTACGACTGCTACTACTACTACTACTACTACTACTACTACTACTACTACTACTACTACTACTACTACTACTACTACTACTACTACTACTACTACTACTACTACTACTACTACTACTACTACTACTACTACTACTACTACTACTACTACTACTACTACTACTACTACTACTACTACTACTACTACCAATCTGAAAACGGACCACAATCTTCATGTCCTCGATTTTTAAGACGTCAGTGATATAAATTGCTACTTTATTTTACATTTTTTCAGTCATGTTGAGCTACAAACCTGGGATGATCTCTTCCGTGACCTTTTGACCCGTGGCAGGGAACACATTCTCAAAGGAATCGACCTCTACGAAAGACTCTACGATGAACTTAACAAGGCCGCACACAAATTACACCAAAAGGCCGACGAAGTCTCGCTGCAATTGCGTCGACGTATTTACGAGGAAAATAGCGCTATTAAGGAACTCGAGTTCCAGAAGCACGAGGCAAGCCCACACAATAAACAAACTGTCTACTTATAACATGCAAGTAGATAATTTATATTATTGTTTTAGCTGGAAAAAGCACAGTCTAAACTCCTCTTTGACCTCCGTGAATGGCAGTCGTCGAGATCTGCCAAGATTGCGAACCACAAACTCGCAGAGACCCGCAAGGAGGCACGCACATTCCGACCGGGGCTCGAAAATGCCCTGGACGCTCCCTTCTGTGGACTCAACGACGAATGCGAAAACCTCATCGAATGCATCGATGGGCTTGATGAACAAATCGTCAAGGGCAGGTAAAGACAAGGTTTTTCTAATTAAAACATCGCACCAATGATGAAGCGGGTGCTGATAACGATTTTATTAAAAAGAATGTCCAAATCCCAATCTTCAAACTCTGCACCCTCTTAATACGTGAATAATTATTATTTATTGTTTTGTACAGAGAACACCTTCAAATGGTTGAGGACAGGATGGGGGAGGTGTGTGAACGCATCCGCGTGACCTATCGGTCGCTGACGGTCGACCAGACGGTGGTTGGAATGCGAAAACGCCTGGAGGTGCCCCAGCACGTCAGCTACCCCAAGTGCCCCATCGTGCCGGCCGGAATTATCCGCGAGAGGATTAAATTTCACTGACCTCCTCCTCCTCCGTCCTTCTAGCAGCAACTTTCCGACAAAAAACGATCGAATTTCATCAAAATAGAACACGCAATGCGCTGCTGAGACATATTTTGTTCGTGACTACCTTTTGAAACTCCGGAGGATGCTGTAGTAGTAGTAGGAGTAGTCGAAGTCGTAGCTGTAGCTGTAGTATAAACAGAAGTAGTAGTACTCGTATTATTATTATTATTATTAGTAGTAGAAGTAGTAGTAGTAGAAGTAGTCGTAGTAGAAGTCGTAGCAGTAGTAGGAGTCGTAGTTGTAGTAGTAGTATCAGTAGTATAAGTAGTATTCGTAGTAGTTGCAGTAGTAGTCGCAGTAGTAGTCGAAGTCGCAGCAGAAGTATAAGTAGAAGTAATAGCACTCGGATTATTATTATTAGTAGTAGCTGTGGCAATCGTTTTAGTAGTAGTAGTCATAGTACTAGTAGTAGTCGTATAAGTAGTAGGAGTAGTAGTATAAGTAGTTGTAGTAGTAGTCGAAGTCGTAGCAGAAGTATAAGTAGAAGTAATAGTGCTCGGATTATTATTATTAGTAGTAGCTGTGGCAATCGTTTTAGTAGTAGTAGTCATAGTAGTAGTAGTCGTGTAAGTAGTCGTAGTAGTAGTAGTAGTATCAGTAGTATAAGTAGTTGTCGTAGTAGTAGTTGCAGTTGTAGTAGTAGTCGAATTGGACGAGTGCGTTTCTAAAACGCGAGGTGCTTTGGTCAAATCGTAATTGCCGATGCCAGGGAACGAAGACTATTCTGATTGCAGTCGTCTTAGCCGCTGTGTGAAAATAGGAAATCGCTTATTTCGTGCCTATCCCATCGTAGTGGGTCGGTGCAAATGCCTAAATGTCTAATGGTGCAATTGTGTCACGTGACCAAGAACAAAATTCTCAACGTCACAGTAACAGTTGTGAGCACTCCAGGTAATCGGAAATAACTAAAGAAATAAATCAGAGATTGATGATCTCCTGAAATGGAGGGTGGTTGGGGTGAATGAAAGTGACTAATAATGTATAAAGTATACAATTAAGTAAATGTGAAAGCAATTTATGGAAAGAACCATCTATCTTGCACATCTATCTGTAAAGAAACGAATAGCGACAAGTGTTGATCAATTGTGCGAAAGCAAACCAATTAATTCCTCAAGAACGCACATTCCCTGATCGTACTCATTTTAGTGAACACGGACAAGTTTCGTATTGGAGCCTTTTAATGCTGACACTTTATGCCCTCTTTCTGTTAATTTTATTATGCCTCAGGCTCCCCTTTCGAACGAATTATCCCAAGTCTACACTGCACCCGTTAAGCGGTGTGTCAATTAGGGAAAATCGATGCCCATTTAGTATATACCATCAAAATGAAGGAAAATTGATTTACGAATTATTGTTTTGTTTTCACTGGTTTAAACAAATTCGTTAATCTCTCTGTGTGTGGCTCAGTTCTAATCGGCACGGAAGCCTCACAAATGGTGTCTCATTGGCTCATTCGTGAATGCGCTCGATGCAACATGCGCTTGGTGCAATACACGACGATGACAAGCCAATTGTTCAATCCAGCGAGCAAATTTGCACGTAAGTCGCTTCTTCGATTGAATTGTCATATGTCTCTCTTCTTGAAATATTCACGGCACCCAAATATGCCAAATTAATGTCTCGAGAATTGATTGAACGTCATTTTTGGAGAGATTTGACTGTCTTTGACAATCGTGTAGTGAATCATCTTAATAATTTGTTTTCTTTATTTAGAATACACTAGACGTATTATAATGACATCAGCTGAACTTGACGTATTGGTGCTTGTGGACGTGAAATTTGGTGACAGAAGAGAAA